>PITA01004471.1:112928-123081 GCA_004023965.1 Spilogale gracilis
GGGGTAGAGGAGTCCCTGGTGGATGGCGCTAGAGAGGCCCCTTCCACCACTCCTTTTCAGTAGAACACTGTAGCATTTCCTTGTTCATATTCTTGTGTCTGGGGTCTTAAATGAATAAGGGAGAGTCTGTGAGACCGACCCGGTGACCCTTCCCTGGTCTCATCAGATGAAAGGCTAAGACGAGGGAGGAAACTGCACTGACCAGCAGAAGGTCAATGGGAGTGTCTGTTGTTGTATCAGACAAGATGGTCATCAACAGGCAGCTTGTCCTGCTGCCAGGTTTCCCACAATATGTTTGTAGAAGAGTAGTTCTCCGTGCTTTATGATTCAAGGAATAAGGGGGGAAAGGCCTCAAAATCGAATACGTTGAGGAGAAGCAGGATTAAACAGATTTCTTGACAGCAAGACTCCTCAGAGCCTTCAATATGTTACTATGCGTCTCTAATAGGAATCTCTAAGAAAGAGCCACAGCGCCCGTTTCCCAACAGCCTAGCAGGGGACCCTTTTCAGGTTAAGCTTCTCAAGAGCATCTGTTGTTTCCAACTGCCTAAGGATGGCTCAGTAGAGCCTGGGCTTTAGAAGTGAAACAAATTGGGGGTTATCTGCTGGCTCAAGTCATGTGACTCTTGATCTCAGGGTGGTGCATTCAAGCCCCATGCGGGCTGTGTAGCCTACTTAAATAAACAAATAAAAATCAGTTAGTTAGCTAATTACCATAAATTCTTCTGTACCTCTGTGTTCTATTAAAGGAATAATAATCACCTACCTTACAGACTTGTACTGAGGACTACTGAGGAGCTCAGTGGTGGAAAAAAACCAGCTTGAACAAAATGCAATTCTTCTTAGCTGAATGAGTCAGGAGGGGCCATGCATTGGCAGGTGCCCACCACGGTACAAGTGCTGAAACGAGACTGTGTTTGCTCAGATCTCTTCCTTCAGAATGCATGGTCTGGGACCACCAAAGGCCAAAACCCTCAGGGGTCTACTCCTTATGAGATAATTGTAGATCCATAAGAAATGAACTACCTTCCTCTGAGAGAATGCTATGTCAGTAATAATCATAATAGCTAAAATCACTACTATTTATTAAGGGACTGCTGTTTACCCAGCCCAGTGGGTGCTTTATGTTTCTCTTATTCCAGTTAATTTTCACAGCAACTTTTAAGGTGGTACCATCACTCCCATGTTTCAGACAAAGAACCGAGACTCAGAAATTAAATATGGTTCCCTATGGCACAGCAGACTAGGGGCAGCAGCAAAGACCCATTCTGTTCAATGGTTAAAGAACATAAAAACGTCCACTAAAAGGTTGGCTACACCTTGGTCTCAGATCCAGTCTGAAGCACTAAATCACTAAAGAGAATTCTCGAACTTTTCAAGGAATTTGGTTTCCCTTTCCCATAGAAAGATGGAAAACCCAGTGATCTTCGAAGATAGCAACAGCAAGGGAACTACAGGAAGATTCCTGAACACCAGGTTGTGTCATGGGCTTTGGGGAATGCCCCCTCAAAGGGCCTAGAAGGGTTTCTCAAGTGTCTCTTCCCTCATTTCTAGTTCTCACCCAAGTGACCACAGAGTTTTTCCAAATGTCAAGTTCTTTTGAAATAGACTGCAATCCTTCAAACTGCGAAGTCATCTGTACACCTTTTTAAGATGAGGACAACTGATCTGGAATCAGAATCACTGAGAAAAAAAAATCACTCTGAAAAACTGCAAAGCAATAAAATAAACCCTAAGGCGTGCATGTTTCCTGTACCAGCGTTACACAATAGCTGTTTATATTGTAGACTTCTCTGCTTGCTCAAAATACCTAAGAACAAACAAGCATATTACCTCTTCCTTCTGCTTGGCCAATGCGGAGGGTTTTCCTCACCCCAGGTATTTTAAGAGACCCCAAAACAAGGGAAAAAACTTCTTTATGAGCGATACAGAGGTCTGAAAGAAAAGAGGTGCAATTCCAGATCTCTCTGGAGCAAACCTCCCCCCAAACACGCACACACACATGCAAGCAGGCATGCGGGCATACACTCCACATCTCACGTCCCTGCATCTCTCTGCAGGGAGAACTCTTGCTTAAAGAAATCAAAAATAAATCAAGAAAAAAATACACATGCACACACACAAAGAAATAACTTGAACGGGCCATAGCTGCTTTGCCTTTCAGCCTGGAAGGCAAGCTCACAGTCATAGATCCCAAAGGGGCCGGTGTGGCCTGGGAGCCCCAGCTGTCTACGCCAACCCTGCCCTGTTCCGATCGGCTCAGAGATCAAGGGACATAGCTCAAGTAATGGGCCAGACAGCTGTTGGCATAAATAATCTGCCTTGATACAAAACACTCAGTGAATTTTACTAACAGCAGAAGAGCAGTCAGTGGTTAACTCTTGAGGTCCACCGAGGCCGATTTTTAGGCAATATGGCAGTCACGTGGGTATGACTAAGAGATGTGGGCACGCTACACATTTCTCCCTGGGCCTGGAAAAGGCATGGGTCAAAGGGAGCAGCCCAGGGTAGTGTGCTGCAGTGGTATTCCTCCAGCTCTTAGACTAGCCGAGTGATGGAGAACCCATCAGTGGAAGACAGATTCACCCTCCCGCAGCGGAGAGGAAACTGACAGTCGATGGGTGATTTGGCTGAGTTTGAGAAGGAAGGGTAGGGAGCTGATACCTGGGCCGGTGCCACCAGCCTCAGCTCCGGCGTCTTTCAAGGCCACCTGGGGTGATCTTGCTCCCGGAGGCTCAAGCTGACGGCAGCCACACCCACAGCCCTTCTCCTTCCGGGGCCTGCCTGGCTGGCTGGTTAGCTGGCATATTTTCCAGCTTCTGATCTCTGGCCTCGCAAGCGAGGATTTAAAGGACTCTGGATAAAATCATTTCATAACCCTGCCCAAGCTGTTCTTTAGCCAGTTCCTTTCTGCACTTGAGAGCCATAGGCGATCCGGGGAAGTGGTGACCTAGCTTGCTATTTAATATAATGGAGTCACTTTAAAAATAACTGGAAAGGCAGCTCTGGGCTTCTGTACTCCTATTAGCATATTAAATATGATCAGAGGGCCTCATTAGGAGGCAGTACAGCCATACAGGTTTCCAAGGCAGGGGCTCCTAGACTAGGGCCTGGTGAGGCCGCCATATGCTTTATAAAGAATAGCGTCATTACCCAGGCTCTCTGACAAATAGTGGACGATGTCGCTCTCGGACTGTTTCCCACCAAACGCCTGTTCAGTCCACCATGATTAAATGACGGCTCATGTCTAGATACGGGTGCTCATGTGTCACCTCCTCTGTGTGAAGCCTTTCCTAAATCGCCAAAGGGGAGTTAGGCACTCTGTCTTCTGGCTCTCAAAGCCTTGTGCATGTCCAATTATAGAGCTTCGCAAAGTGCACTGTAATTTGTCCTCTTACATGTGAAATCCTGAAAGGACAGGGTCCGTTTCGTTTCTCTTAGCATTCCCGGTACCAAATGCGTAAGAGCTACTCACCAGGGAGCCTGGGTGGCTTAGTGGGTTAAGCCTCTGCCTTCGGCTTAGGTCATGATCTCAGGGTCCTGGGATCTAGGCCTGCACCAGGCTCTCTGCTCAGCAGGGAGCCTGCTTCCTTCTCTCTCTCTGCCTGCCTCTCTGCCTACTTGTGATCTCTTTCTCTGTCAAATAACTAAATACAATCTTAAAAAAAAGAAGAAGGTACTCACCAAATACTTGTTTCATCACAGAAAGAAAGGAAAGGAGGGCAATAACTTGTGACTTAGGTGGTTATTTTAATGGTCAGCCTCTGGACCATGAATTGCATGAGCCATACCCTTTATGTGATTGATCTAAAACTTAGAATTTGCTTAAAATGAAGAATTTCACATTTTTCCATCATAGGAAGAATGCTGAAATATTGAAGAGTCTTAGAGCCAGCCTCTAACTGCTAAATAAACCAGCACTGATGGATGTGTAAATCATAACAACGATAACATTCATGGAGCATGTACTAGGTTCTAGGCACTTGTTAATCTTACATGTATTGACCTTATTTCATCCACTCACCATCCTATGATGCACATACTATTATTATCATCCCTATTTATGCTTTGGACCTAGAGCCCAAAGTCAAACAGCAAATGAGTGGCAGAGCTGGGATTTGAACCCAGGCACTTTGACTCTCAAACGTCTACTTATGATCCTTACACTATACTGCCTTATGTGTTTGCAAAATGACGATCTCAGCCTCTTCTCAGATGTTCTCTGACTTTCCTCCAGCTGAACAGGGATGTGTTCTCCCAACCTGAAAGCAGAAAAAAATAACTGGCAAAGTAACATTCACAGTTTTAGACTCACTCATTAACAGACTTGTACCCCAAACAGTCAAGGTCAATGTTTCTCCCGGTGGGCATATCATCGTATGAAAACAGCCCACAGGAAAGGCTGGAAAAGACCATGGCAATACCAAATCATCCTGAACTAAGATGGCTTGTGCTCTTCAATTCGACACAGTTCAACACACCACTCTGAGCACCCCTACGTGGCAGGCACTGCTGAAGGACAGGGACATAAAGGGTGAACAAAATGGATATGATAAGGTGGCACAGACACACAGCTAAATAAGAAAATAAAATCACAAATTAAAATTTTTTCCTCCTATTGGAATATAAACTCCAGGTACCTAAAACAGTGCCAGGCACACAGTAGATATTTACTATATGAATAGATAAAAGCAATACAGTATGATAAGATCTCTAATAGGACAGAGACAGGGCACAGAGAAAGAGCCCTGCCCCAGAAAGGGGGATGAAAAAAGGCTTTCTAAAAGAGCTGCTTGCTGCTGGGGTACCTGGCCCGCTCAGTCAGTAGAGCAGAGCGAGGTAACTCTGGATCTCAGGCTTGTGAGGGCAAGCCCCCTGTTGGGCATAAAGCTTAGTGAAAGAGAAAGGAAAGAAAAAGAAAAGAAGTGATGCTCCGCTGGAGACCTGATGACTGAGCAGCCAGAAGTTAGAAGTTAACGGAGAAGAAAAGAGGTGAGGGAGAGAAGAGGGTGTTCTCGGAGATAATGCGTATTTCACGGTGTTTAACAAGGATATGAAATAGGAGAGGTAAGGCAAAAATCAGAATGCACTGAGTTCCTAATTATAATACTGCTATGATTGAAAAAACAGCAGCCTTTCCAACCCTGCAGGCTGGACTTGCTCTTTCTTGACTCTCTTGGCTGCTCTCCTTCCTCTCTCACTTCCCCATTTCCCTCCAGCGTTTGCCTTTGCCTGCCTTGCTCTCAAATGCTTATCTCTCAAACAGGTCGCCTCTGAGGGCACCCACATCAGGACACTCGGTTAGTCTATGAAGCAAGCTACGGAAAGAGAGAGAGGAACAGAGAGGCTGGTTACCTCACAAGGGAGAGACTGGGCATTGCGGGCAGACCTCTCCTACCCCGCAAGCATCCTGCAGTTAGCCACAGTTCCATCTTCTACCAATGAAAAGTAATTCTAAGGGGCAGCTCCTATTATTGATCATGACACACACTGGGGAATACGCTAGACTCTAGACAGGTAGCTGGATTCAGGAAGAGACAGAAAAGAAAAAACGTGGGCAGATCTATTTGGTGGTGAGAACTTAAGGTGTCTGTCCACTCGTGACCCGGATACCTTAACGCCCAATAGCACCCCTTTGGATAACAGAAAGCAAAATATTAGAACCCATATTTTTTTGTTTTTAAATTCTTTTTTAATTTCCTACTTTTGCATATGTTTGATAAGGTATACAATATACGAGTTCAGTAGTAGTAGTTACAAATACATTAATATACTCATGTTTGGGATCCATTCTCAAAAAGCTTGAATTGTGACAGGTTCACGATCAAAAACACTCAAAGAATCTTGATTTAAAGAGCCTACTTCCTTTTAAAGAGAGGGAAGGAATACCAAATAATTTTATGCTTCATTAAAGAGAAAGGATCAAGCATATTTCCAGAGATGAATTCTGGGTATTGAAAAGCCACATTAAGTAAGAGAAAACAGAGACCAGATTTGGCAAGTCATTAGAAAGCCATTAAAAGAAATTAAAAGTGGGTTACAATTCACGATCAAGGGAAAGAAATTCATAAAGGCCACTGGTGGCCAAATGTATCTGTTGGGGTCACCTGCTCAGCAGCCACAATGATAGGCTGAAACAGCTGTCATTATGTGTTGAACTTTACAAGGTCGCTTTGAAGAGGCTACTAAAGTTGAGCTCTCCATGATTATAATTTAATAAACAGAAGATTGGTGGGTATGAGAATTTAAATTTTGACCACTGCTTAATCTAACCCTAGCTTGGTCCTAGATGGCTTAAGTTAAAAACAACAAACAAACAAACTCTTAAAATTCACCCTGCAGGTTCAGAAATGAAGTGAAAACCTTCAGAGAAAGTCACAGAAAGGCACTCTACCCACTCCCCTGTCTCTCCCACAGGGTCACGGAGCAGCTATCTGAGGGCTGTGGCAGGCAGACCCAAGATGGCCCCCAACAATCCCTGCCTCCTGGTATTTATGCTCCTGTGGAACCCCCTCTCCTTCAGTGTTCAGGCTTGACCTAGTTAGTGGCAGATTTCTAATCAATAAAATACGGCAAAGGTGTGGGGCTACTGCTTCTGTGATTCGGTTATAAAAGACTGTGACTTTCTGTCTTGCTCAAAGACTCTCTATTGCCTTCACAGCTCATGTGCTTTTGATGAATTAAGCTGCCATGTTGGAGAGGCCTACATGGCAGAGGACTGAAGGAAGTCTCTGACCGGAAGCCAGCAAGGAACGGAGGCCCCCGGTCGAACAGACCTCAGGGAACTGAATCCTGCCAACAGCCACTTGACATTGGAAGTGGGTCCTTCTCTGATTAAGCCTTCCAGTGACTGTAGCCTAGCCAACACGCTGACTGCCCCAGCTCATGAGGACCCAGGTAAGCTAGGCCTGGACTCTTGACCCACAGAAGCTGTGAGATCATAAATGTGCATTTTAAGCTTCTAAGGTTTTTGGTTATTTGTTACATAGTGATGAGTAAGTTACACAAAGACTCTGAAAAGTAAGTAGCAGAAGGAGGACTGAGGAAGAAGATCTGAGTTTGACGTACCACAAAACTGGTGGTGAGCTGGCCATTTTCTTCCCTCCTGTTCCCCTAGTCTGGATTTGAGGAAGCAAACATTCAAATTATTTTTTTTTTAAAGATTTTATTTGACAGAGAGATCACAAGTAGGCAGAGAGGCAGGCAGAGAGAGAGGAGGAAGCAAGCTCCCTGCCGAGCAGAGAGCCCAACGCGGGCCTCGATCTCAGGACCCTGAGACCATGACCTGCGCTGAAGGCAGAGGCTTTAACACACTGAGCCACCCAGGTGCCCACAAACATTCAAATTAAAGCCACAAAGAGACAGTTGAAAACAATCTAATCGTACCCAGCGCTGGTCAGGATGTGGAATGACTAGAAACTCTAATGCTTCGCGGGTGAGAATGCAAAATGGCAAATTTAGTCTGAAAAATAGTTTGGTAGTTTCTTACAAAGTTGAACATACATTTTACCATATGATACCACAATCCTACCCCTGGGTATTTACTCTAGAGAAAGCTTATATTCACACAAAAGCCTGTCCCTGGGTTCTGACGCTCAAATACAGCAAACAGCCCGGATGTCCTTTGGCGGCTGAGTGGATGTGCGACCGTGGGACCTCTGTACAATGGAACAATACTTCAGAAGAAAAGGAACAGGGGCACCTGAGTGGCTCAGACACTTAAGCAGCTGCCTTCAACTCGGGTCATGATCTCGGGGTCCTGGGATCAAGCCCCAGATCGGGCTCCCTGGTCAATGGAGAGCCTGCTTCTCCCTCTCCCTCTGCCTGCTGCTCTGCCTGCCTGTGTCAAATAATAAATAAAATATAAATAAATAAATAAATAAATAAATATTTTGTCAAATAAATAAATAAAAATCTTAAAAAAAACAAAACAAAACAAGGTAAATTATTGATACCCATAACCTGGATGACTCTCAAAGACATTATGTTGAGTAAAAGAGCCCAGCTTAAAGGTTGCATACATTTCTATGACATTCCTAGGAAGACTCCACCACAGTGATGGAGAACTGCTCAGCAGTTGTCAGGGTTTATGGGGGAGCGGGGGTGTCTACAGAGGATAGCAAGAGCAAGTTGGGGACAATGTTCTGTATCCCAATAAGGGTGGTGGTTACACTATTCTATCCATGTGTCCATATTTACAAAATTGTACAAGTCGACTTCTCTGTACACGAATTTTAAAGATTTTTAAAAAAGATTTTATTTATTTATTTGACAGAGAGAGCGATCACAAGTAGGCAGAAGGGCAGGCAGAGAGAGAGGAGGAAGCAGGCTCCCTGCGAAGCAGAGAGCCTGATGCGGGCCTTGATCCCAGGACCCTGAGATCATGACCTGAGCCGAAGGCAGTTGCTTAAGCAACTGAGCCACCCAGGCACCCTGTACACAAATTTTAAAATAAAAAGCTTCAGAATTGGCTCTGGTTTAGGCCCTCGGGGTCTGTAAGATATGATAGTCCCCACGGGCTGACTTTGCCAAGGGCCTCCCTAAATCCCAGCCAGAAGCAGCACCTTCTACTATAAACTACACGCTCTAAGGAAGACACTGGTCCTTCCCTCTGACTCCACCTTTGGCTCTCTATCCATAGGCAAAACTCAGAAACCAGAGATCCCAGGCAGAAAACGTACCCCGAGCATTCTCTACACCTACACCTCATTCAACCATGTATTCTGATCCATCTCCCTTCCAGGTACATGGTTGAACAAGGGACATGGGTCCGTCTGCAAGTAATTTCAAGATATAGGTACACAGATATTCCCATGTACTCTTGTAGTCTAGAAGGATATTAGTTCTACTGGGGCAAGTGAGGAAATACTTCATAGAATAGGAAAGGTGGGGGCACCTGGGTGGCTCAGTTGCTTAAGCAACTGCCTTCAGCTCAGGTCATGATCCCAGAGTCCCAGGATCGGGTCCCACATTGGGCTTCCAGCTACGTGGGGAGTCTGCTTCTCCCTCTGACCTTCTCCCCTCTCATGCTCTCTCTCTCTCTCTCTCTCAAAAAAATAAATAAATATTACAACATAAAAAGGTGGGAAAGGCATTCCAGGGAGTATGGGAGCATGTTACATTTGAGTAATGTCTCCTAAGACTGGGGGGTTGGGGGTGTATAGAGCAGAGGGTCGGGGCCAGAATTCAGACTGTAACTCTTCAGTCAGGAGTTGCAATTTCAAGTGCTCCCATAGGCTGGGGCAGGTAAGATAAATGAATAAAGCAGCTTAGGTGGCAGGTAAGATAAATGAATAAAGCGACAGGACATTCTAGAGAGTTTTTGTCTAAGTAAGGCAGCTGCTACTTACTGGTAGCTCCCTCTTGGGCTGCCATACAGAAATCCTGGCCCAGAGTTGCCCAGTGTAATTTTCCAAGAGAAGCTGAACATATTTGTATGTGAAATCTCCCAACTTTTGAATGTCAGTATGTTTCTGCAAATTCCGGATGCCATCAGTTGGAGGTACATCATTATTTTACGTACCGATAAGAAAGAAAAATGCCACCCATCAATAGAGCATTACACTCCATTGACTTTAAAACACATTCCAATCTCAGAGTGCTAGCATGTGAAAAACATGGACATCTTAGAATCCATTAAATGCAGTCTTTCTCTTCTTCTCAAAACACTGCACAGGCTCCTCAAATTTGGTGTGAAGCTGCCAGAGGGCAAACTCGATTTGCTTTCTTGCCCTCCCTTCCTTCATTCCTTCGTTCCTTCGTTGCTTCATTCCTTCCCTCCTTCCCTCCCTCTTTCCTTCCCTCCTTCCTTCCCTAAGATTTTATTTATTTGACAGAGAGAGACACAGCGAGAGAGGAAACACAAGCAGGGGGAGTGGGAGAGTGAGAAGCAGGCCACCTGCTGAGCAGGAAGCCTGATGCAATAGGGGCTCAACCTAGGACCCTGGGATCATGATCTGAGCCGAATGCAGACACTTAATGACTGAGCCCCCCAGGCACCCATGAACTTGATTTCTAAGTGAAGGGGAAGCCTGAAGGTGATCTGATTAGATTCAAGCTGAGGAAGATCACTCTGAAGGTCAGATGATGAGGAACAGAGGGAAAGTCAGCCATAGGAAGACCACCAAGGAAACCCTGGCAACAATGTAGATGA
>PITA01004472.1:0-11142 GCA_004023965.1 Spilogale gracilis
CTCTCCCATCCCTCCACCCCCCTCCCTCCAAGTCCCTCAGTTTGTTTCTGTGTTCAAAGTCTCTGTTGTTTCGTTTCCCTCCCTAGATTACCCTAGTTCCCATTTGCTTTCCTTCTGCCACTGTCCTCCAGTTTGCCCCTCATGCACCGCAAGTAAGTGAGACCATGCGATACTTGACTTTCTCTTCTTGGCTTATTTAGACCATTTTTCCTGAATATAAACATTATATATCTATATATCTTATATATATCTATCAATCTTGTGTGTATGTTTGTGTATATGTATATATTTACATGTATAGTGTTTCAAAGTCAAGAAATATTTTTATATTACCTATTTATTGTCAGTCCCTTTATGAAGTCAACAATTTTGACCTCGTTACTATTACTTCATAGGTAATATAAGCACAAAGGCGTGAAACAAATTGCCTTTTAAAAACATTTTAAATGAAAAATTCGTATCTCCTAACATCTGTATAATTTTCTCAATAATCTCGATTTCTTTTATTTTCAATGTTGTTATGATCCAATAGTTTTCAGAATATTTTCATCCACTATGTTTTCATAAAATGTATATAAGTAATTTTTTTTTTTGAAATACCACTTGGCTTGATTCTATCACATTAGTATCCAAAGGACTTAATTTGTCATGTGTTCTCAGTCCTATGGTCAGGAAAGAGCTCCTGCAATTTCAGGACTGCTAAAAGAAAGAATAATAGTTTAGATCACTGGTTTTCAAATTAATTCATTCATTTGCTTTGTTTCTTTGTTCATTCATTCAGTAGGAGGGAGGAAATAAAAGATATTGAATATATATTAATAATATATAATAAATTTATTACAATTATTTACATAAGTTTGTATACACTCACACACATATGCAATCTAAGGGAGATTGAATCTGCTAGTTCACTGTGGTCTTCTGATCTGTTAGGGCACTTAGTAGTGGGTGGGGGTGCAGGGGATGGGGAGGTTTACATAGAAAGGTAAGGGAGAGAAGGATCAATGTAAGAAGGCAAAGTGGGTGTGGTGAAGAGTGGTGAGGGAATAATTTGGGGGTGATGCATTGTGAGCTGAGGGAGGGAGACGATAACCTTGGGGCGGCTTTGGAGTTTGGAGAAAGGACTTTAGGAAATGTTGCTGTGGGTCTGTGTTGGCTACCCTTTGGCATTCTTGCAGATATACCATTAAGTGTCTGTTTTTGGCTACTGAGACGTGTTTCTTGGAATGAAAGCCTGCATTGAGAATGAATGTGTGTGCCAGGTGCCGATGGGCATAGAACATGTGCTCTCTGCTCTCATGAACTTACATACTAATAGAGGAACTGCCACGAATCACATTTCCATCAAAGTGTCCTTCCTTCATTTATCCACTATTTTTTAAGCACCTACAATGAGCCAGGCACTGTTTTAAGTCCTTGGGATTCTGATTCGTCAGTAAAACAGACAGATGATAGTATTCCTGCCTGTGATGGCTTTATAAGGCGCCAACCCACCTATCTAAGGTGGAACTGCATTTCTCAGCATTTTTTCTCTATAAGGCTCTGGGTTAGGGATGGCCATAGGAGAAATCTGTATAAGATCTGAAAAGCTGGAGCAAAACTGCAGCCATTAGTGTCTGAAGGTCAGTGCAGGGCGGCAGGCATCACTGGAGCTCACGCATGTTGGAGCTCGTCTGTGGGACCGCCTTCCTAGCAGGCTACTGGGTGATCTTCAGGTCCTGCTGGGTCTCCTCCTGCTTCTCTGTGGGGTGAGCCCAGCATGGTGCCGCTCCTGGCAAACGGGTCCACTTCTCCTGCAGATTTCCCCAGCACTGAGTTTGAGTCAATGAGTGACAGATGTAGGTTCCAGTTTGTCTTTATTTGTCCCTATGAATTCCGCATTGTTCTTGCAATCCTGCACATCCAGGATTCCTTCCTGAATCATTGACTCATGGCGATTTCAGGCTGCAGCTAGAAATAGAATCACTAGCTTGCGCAGCTTGCCCCACGTACTCTCACAACCATGTACTGACTAATCCCTAGAATAAATCCCATTCTCTGTTTCCCATAGCTGTTCTGCTGCTCTGATTGAACCCCAATGAAAAGTGCTGTGGGAGGAAAATCAGAGAAGGAAATTAGAGGGGGAAAGAGTAAGGGTGATGTAGGGTGCCATGGAGGTAGAGGTGGCAAAGAAAGTGCTCTATTAAATAGAGGGCCTCAATGTGCCCTACTGAGAAGGTAAGATTTGTACAAAGGCCTGAATGAGGTGACGGGCGACCAAAGGAAAATCTTCGAGGGCAGAGGGAATATAGAACCCACTCGCTAAGGCAGGAGAGCGCCTGGGGCATTCCAGCATCTTCAGGGAGCCAGTGTGACTGGAAAGGAGAGAGCTAGAAGGAGGACAGGAAGGTGTCAGATGAACTGCATTGGGGGTCTGATTCATACAGTGAGGGTTGGTGCAGAGGAGCCTGCAGACCAACGCCAGCCCCTCTGCTTGTTTTTGTACATCATCTTCTTGGCATTTGGCCATGCTTGTTCATTTACACATCATCTAGGGCTGCTTTCTGGCTACCACAGCAGAGCTGAGTGCTTGTGACAGAGACCATATGGCCTACACAGCCTGAAATATTTACTAAAGAATGTGCTGACCCCTGGTATAGTGCTCAGAGGTTTTGGCTTTTACTCTGGGCAAAATGGGAGCCATCTCAGGGTTTGGGGCAGAGGAGGGCCACAGTCTGTTTTATGTGGTACAAGCATCCCTCGGATCGCTGTGTTGAGAGCAGATCGTGGGGGCAAGGGTAGAAGCAGGGAGACCCATTAGGAAGCTTTCATGGCATCCAAGCAGGAGAGGATGCTGGAGAGAGCTGCGGTGGGGGGAGGTAATCAGATTCTGATTATCTCTTGAAGCTTGAGCCAAACTGACAGAATGGATTTGGGTGTGAGAAAATAGGGTAGTCAACAAATGTACAATTACAACCCATTTTAAGTGTTAGTCTAGAAGGTTTCCTCAGAGGTGCCTCAGGGACCAGAGGGGTGGAACAGGGGTGGAACAGTGCCAATCTCCCCGCCCAGCTGGGGCAGGGCCGCCTTGTCTGTTTCGTGTATTGGACTTTCTACTAATAGGGTTGTTCTCAACTTTGGCTGCACATTAGAATTGTCTGGGGACATTTACAAGGTATTGATGCCTGGGTCCCACCCCCAAAACTCTTATTTAGTTGGTTTGGGTTTTGACCTGAGCATTAGCATTCATAAAAGCTCCCCAGATAATTCTACTGTCAGCCAAAGTTGAGAACCGCTGCTCTAATTTTTCTTTGAATAAACTTCCCATGCCTTCAGATGATGGAAAAGAGCTAGTTTCAGATCTAGAAGTGTGTGCTGGAATTTGTCTTTTTAATTTTCATGTTCCCTGCATTTAGCACAAGCATAACATCACCTTAATTTCCTCAGAAGGAATTTCTTCTCCCATTTGTTCATAGTCCTTGTAGAAATCGTGTCTGTGTCCCCCCTTGTCAAGGTGAACTTCCTGGATCTCTTCTCTCCCTTTCCCTGGTGCAGCCACATGGCAGCTGTTTGACCTGAACCTGACCAGTTGGACACACGGGTATCAGAGGTGGTTGGTGGTCACTTGTTGCAGCAAGGGCCGAAAGGCTAGCACAGTACCGTCCGGCATTTTCCACCATGAAATGATTGCTGAGTATTGTTCCCAGCATCTTGGCCCTCAGAGCTCCCTTGGTTCTTTCAATCCAACCCAAGCCTGGTGCCCGAGGCCCTGGTACCCTGTCAGTCTCCTTCCCACTACCCTATATCATGTTGAAAATTTTCCTATTGCTTAAGTTAGTTTTTGCATGTAGCCAAGAACCCTATGGGCACAGAATATCTGGGTGGCATTCTTTGCTCTATTTGTATCATGACATTATTCCGGTCTATTCATTTGGCAACTGAACACTGTGATTTCTTTGTTGGAAAAGAGCAAACAAGAATAACAATCCATTGAACTATGCTTACTCGATAGAGAACAAATATGAGTTAGTGCCAGATCCTTTGGAAGTTATAATAATCATTTATAAAACAAGGATAGTTATCAATAATAACAACAATTTATATTCTACTTCTTGAAAGTACACAAATTTGATTTACTATTTCTACAGATGCCAACTCTTTGGCTGAAATGAAACATCATCAAAATGATGAGCTAAACACAATCTCAAGCTTGGGGCATGTGTTGGATATCCAAAGGAAGAAAAACAGGTGTCAGTTTGGGTCCTTCAGGAAGCAGACACCAAGACAGAATGAGAAATGCAAGAGGTTTGATGCGGGGAAATATCTAGCTCAGGCTGATGGGGAACGTTAGAGTGAAGATTGCCAATGAGAGGAGTCCTGTGTTAGCCAGGAAGCCCTGGCTCTAGTCGCACTGCGGGCTCAGTCATTGGTTGGGAGCAACCTGGGAAGAGCCTGACCTCAGTGTGAATGCTGGGATGGATTTCGGAGATGTAGCACCTGAAGAGAGTCAATTAACTACATTTCTTGCAGCAAGCTCTCTCTTGAAAGATTTGAGTAGTTTACTTCCACAGGGGTTGCCGAAGTCCATAGGAGGCAAGGGAGGAGGAGTTTTGCTTTTAAAAATCAAATTTCTTCCTCTACCAACCCTGACCATTATTCAAAACCATGTACAGCCTGAGAGCTAAATAAATATGAGAAGGCTTGTTATGTTTTTATGTGAACTTCAGCAGGAAATCTTTCAATCTGTTGTTTGAGGAGGGTGAGTCATTATGAAAATTTAATGCATTTCCTTTCACCTGGGAAGGGGTCAGAAGTGGGCTGCTGGGCAGGACAACAAGCATTGAGGTTTTAAGACCTGGAGCCTTTGGGGAAGTGTAAATACATTTCGGGAGATCTCTATCCCATCCCTTCTTGCCCATTCACTCTCTGATTTTTCTGTTTTCTCCTTTCCCTCATGCACCATCTATTGCCCCTTCTCTACTGAATCTTTCCTGTCACTATATAAACATGTTCTTATAAAGATTCCCCTTGTCCCAAATTCCTTTCAAACCACCCTCCTGTTATTCCTCACCTATTCATGGCCAAGCACGCTGGCTTTCTCCTCTTCTTTTGTGCTACTCATTCCTTACTTGGACCCCACTCTCACAGCCCCCCTTAAACATTACACTTGTCAGGGGTACCTGTGACTTCCATGGAGCAAACTCAGCGACCAGTTCTCCATTCTAGCCTTGTGTAACCTCAGTAGCACCCAACTCTGCTGACACCTCCTTTTTGGAATGCGTAGCTTTCTTGGTTTCCCACTTCTCCTGGTTTTCTCCTAACCTTTCTCTGGCTACTCCTTTTCAATATCATCAATTGACTCCTCCTCCTGAACCAAATCTAAACATTGGGCTTTATCTGGATTTGGTCTGAATTGAGTTCTCTCTCTTGTTTCTCCCTCCCCCCAAGCCCCAGTTCTTGGCCAGGGTGCTATGGCCATTTTGGGCAGGACAATTCTTTGTTGTGTTGGGTGTTCTTTACATTGAAGGATCTTAACATCCCTGGTCTCCAGGCATTTAAATCCCATTTAGCCTTTGGGCTTTTCATCAGTTCTCCACAAGCTGATCCTGAAAAGAGGAATTAATGCAAAGTGTTAAGAAAGAGCTCCCAGGAGAATAGGAAAGAGTATGGGGAAATAGGGTAGGGAAGGAAAGACACCAATACAGTGATATTTCAGAACAAGTTCTAACCTCAGACTGATTCCCAGAGAAGCTCTATGCATAAATTATACCTCAAGATTATCTTGGCTTGGCGACAAGGGAGCTGGGCCTTCATATTCCTATTTCCCTCAGTCATTGGTTAAGGACGGCTCTGTGTGTGTGTGTGTGTGTGTGTGTGTGTGTGTGTGAAGGCACATGTGTGTTGTTCAGCTACCTGTGTTGGCAGAGGGCTGTCCAGTAGCTCAAAAGAAATCACTGAAGAAAGGTGCAGGAACCAGCTTTTAGAAGAGCACCCAGAGGCTGGGGGATGGATGCTCAGAGTGGTAAGGAGGATTCCAGGGGATCTTGGTGGCATGCATACAGTGTCTGCTTCAATTGTCTGTAAATGTAATGGGAACATGGATGGAATGGGGTGGGTGGAGGCTGAGTGTAAGGAACAGAAGAAGTGAGGGGGCGTTGGACCTGAGTCCCATTCACAAGAGAGGTCTCTTGCAGATCTGTTTTGTGGAAAATCCTCTGGAGAGTGGCTGAGAGAAGGCTATATATGAGTTACAATGTGAGTTCATATGAGCTGTGTTGGTACAGAGGCCTGCTTCCAATCTGTGGGTCCAGGAATCACTATCTGAGGGCAGCTGGAGGCCCAGCCTCCATTGCACGTGTCTTGTCTTATCCCAGCACTGCACCAAGCCTCACCTAAGCATAACAAGAGTTTTTGTGGAAGGGGATGTAGGCAGTCTCCCCACTATCAGCAATGAATAGGAATGTCTAGTTTGCTGTGTCTTTCAGATTGAGATTTTATAATGAAAAAAAAATCACTAATTTGATAATTTTAGAAGGACTGAAGACATTCTCCTATTAAAAGTTAGAAGGGATGCCTGGGTGGCTCAGTCGGCTAAGCATCTGCCTTCGGCTCAGGTCATGATCCCAGGGTCCTGGAAGAGCCCAGCATCTCAATGGGGAGCCTGCTTCTCCCCTCCCTCTGCCTGCCACCCTCCCTGCTTGTGCTTTCTTTCTCTCTCTGTCAAATGAATAAATAAAATCTTTTTCAAAAAAGTTAGGAAATTGTATAATACGCATACTAGTAAGTTTTAGAAGAGCATTGTACACTGTAAACTGGGAGTAGAGGAAACTGGATGCTTTGTTATGTGGAAATACTGAAAATTGGAGACAGAGGAATACTAACATTCAACTCTAATACCAAAAAGCAACTGGTTTTAACATTTTGATGTATTTCTTTTAAATATTTTTCTGTTTATATTTTTCACATGATGCTTTTCCCATTTATTGTTATAATTTAAGAAGCCGCTGCCTATGCTATTAAATATTCTTGGAAAACATTATTTGAAGTTGCTACGTAACATGTAAGTATTTTGCTTTACTCAACATGTTCCTGACCATTGGAAATGGCAGGTTTTTACAATTCTGTTTTGTAAATACCACTGCAATGAACAATAGCATAAAAGTGTGTGTGTGTGTGTGTGTGTGTGTGTGTGTGTGTGTGTTGGATAACTTTCCAAAATACTTTAGAGCTTGTTGTGGTTTAAAAATATGTCTAAAATTTCTTTGATTACTCATTTCTTCAAGAGATGGCTCTTAATCCCCCCCATCTTGCGTCTGAGATGAACTCAGTGACTCACTTGTTTTTTTTTTCTTTTTTTTTAACATTTTTAAAATTTAAATTTAGTTAATTAACATATAATGTGTTTTGGGTTTCAGAGTGACTCACTTCTAATGCATAGATTACAGCAGAAATGATAGGTGTGATTTTGGATAGTCGGTCATAATGGACCAGTGACTTCTTCCTTGCTTTCTCTTGGCATAATTGCCCCTGGGGAAACCAACTGATGTGTTGTGAGGATGGTTGTCAGCAGCTCTATGGAGAGATCCATGTGGGGACATCTGTTAGCAGGCTGCTGCAGACCCTCCATTCCATAGCAGTCAAGGGATTCCTTTGGAAACACACCCTGTAGCCCCAGACAAGCCTGTACATGAATTTAGCCCAGGTAACATATTGACTTCAACCTCATGAAAGATCCAGCTGGAAGTACCAAGATAAGCAACTCCTCAATTCCTAACCTACAGAACCTGCAAGATGAAAATGCCTGTTGTCTTTTGGGTAATTTTTATGTAACAATAGATAACTAATATAAGGCTTTTGATGTATTCAAATTGCCTTTTCAAAAGGTTATACAAATTTATTCACTCATCAAAAAAAGATAAGAATGGTTGCTTTACTATGCCCTTTTCAATTGAATTTTTATGACTAGAGAAAAAAATCTTTGTTAATGCAGAAATAAATCATTATAAGTCCTAGATTCTTTCATTCTGCTTGGTTTAAAATTAGAGTTGCAATAATTTCAATGTCAATAAGAATTTTAAGTAAAGAAACCATTAATACAAGGACTTTAGAAAATTCAAAACACTGTTTTAAGTCTTTGCCCTTTATTGAGAAAAGATAAGAAAGTGTAGAAAATATTTATATGTCATTTATAATAATATTTAAGTTAATTTTGAGATTTTTCTTTATCTTGTCATAATAAAGCTGAGCTTCTGTCCAATATAAGTTTACTAAGAATGGCAAAATGTTTTCTATAATCTTAAGAGTTTTTCTCTAATAGATACAAAGACGGGTGACTTGAAATTTTAACACTATAATGTTTCTTAAATTTATTTAGATATTTTGTGTTAGAAAACATATTTTATTTAAAGTCCTTTAATTTAAAGAACATGCCTCTGCTCTTCAACCTTGTAATAATTAATTGACATGAGCTCACTAATCTGGTTACAGTGATCACAAGCAGTATTTAAAAGTCTTGGTGCAGGGACATCTGGGTGTCTCAGTCAGTTAAGTGTCTGCCTTTGGGTCATGATACCAGGATCCTGGGTTGAGTCCCGCATTAGTCTCCTTGCTCAGTGGGGAGTCTGCTTCTCCCTCTGCCTGCCTCTCCCTTTGCTTGTGCTCTCTCTCTGGCAAATAAATAAAGAAATTCTTAAAAATAAAGTCTTGGTGTAAGGGAAATATTTGTAAGCATTTCCTTCTTATGTAAGCCATACAGGTAAAAATAATCATTGTAATATTATAATAGCATCAGTGCTTTAAAATGAAATCTCAATTTCCATACTCTTTTGATGAGCTAAAAATACAGAGGAGGTTTTTTATATTAAAACATCAATAAAATATTGAATAAAATGTAATGTTTGTAGGTTTTCAAATAGCTTCATCTATGAGAATACGCATGGTACAAATAGCTACCTTCTTATTTCAGTGTCTTAAAAAATTCATCCATTTCTTTTCATCATTATATTGAATCTATAGAGCACGTTAAGCCCCTTCTGTGAGCGGTACTGAAGAGTGCGTTCAGTCACGAAGCCTAAGCTGGCTGTAATTCTGTCATGTTCCCAGTGCATGCTCAGTTGCTAACTGGGTGTGTTGACATATGCATGGAATAGTAGGAAATACAGCATAGAACAAAGAACATGGAACTGAAATGAGAAAATGATTTATAATACTTATTAGCAGTATCTTTTTCACTTAAAACTCCTGGAAAACAATGAAATAATTTGTATTTTCTGAGTTTACTCTTATGAAAAGTAGTCATCAGGGAGCTTCTAAAAGGGTCTTCTGTTTATATAAATTTTTCTGGCTTTTAAGTACATAAATGAAATCCTCCAACTTCAGCCTTCTACACTATATAATTTTCATTCTGAATGTATAAGTGGAAAGATAGTATTTCATGAAGTTACATGTAGCATCCATGAAAGCATTATGTTAGGTCGCTGTCTTCTTATTATTTTAAAATATATTTTATATAAATATATTTTTAACTACACATATTGTTATTTAAATCTATTTTAAATGTGGCAATGCTCTTTCTTGACTCTGTAGTTTAGGAAGATGTTGTGCCAACAGTTTGTATTTGCTCCCTTCGACAAGTCACCTTCTGGTTCTTCTGGTAAGGAGGCAAACATAAACATGTAAACAGATGCTGGCTTAAACAAAAATTGGCAATTTGAGCATGTTCTGACAGCATAATAAAATTGACATTATTTTACTCATTTTTTTAAAAAGAATTTTATTCATTTATTTGAGAGAGAGAGAATGAGAGAGAGTGAGGATGAGAGGGGGAAGGTCAGAGGGAGAAGCAGACTTCCTGCTGAGCAGAGGGAGAAGCAGACTTCCTGCTTCAGAGGGAGCCCGATTCAGGACTCTATCCCGGGACTCCAGGATCATGACCTGAGCCGAAGGCAGATGCTTAACAACGGAGCCACCCAGGCGCCCTCAATTTATTTTTATATGGATCAGTAATTCATGAAAAATTACAAGAAACTCAGGACGCCTAGGTGGTGCAGTCAGTTAAGTGTCTGACTTTTGGTTGTGATCTCAGGGTCATGAGCGTGAGCCCCACACTGGGCTTTGAGATCTGTGCTCAGCTTGGAGTCTGCTTAAGATTCTCTCTCCCTCCCCTCTGCCCTTATATTAGGAAAAATATGATATTTTCTTGCCCGCAGGTCCTCTCAAACTTTGACTTTAGGTATAAATTTGCTTGTCTATGCTTATTTCTGATATCATGTAAGAGTTTGTAAAGTAATGTTCAGTACTTGCATTTGGCAGAATCACTAATCTTTTTTAACTAAGAGGGAAGAAAATCATTTCAACGCACTCCTTTTTCTGGGTATCTTTAGCCATCCCATAATTGCCACTGAAAGGTGGTCAAAAGGTATGAAAGATCAGTTACAAGGTAAGTAAATTCTAGGAATGCAATATACACCATGATGACTGTAGTTAACACTGCTGTAATATATTTATATATGTATATATATATCTTTATATATACAGATATATACACATAGGCATCCTTTTTTATATCTATCTATATAAAAGTTAAGAGAGTAAATACTAAGAGTTCTCATCACAATGAAATTTTTCCCATTTTTGCTTCCTCTTTTCATTGCATCTACATGAAATGATGGAGACTAACTAACCTTATCATGTTTACAGTGATGTATATGAACAATATCTCAAAAAAAAAAAAACCATGAGAAAGAGTTGCTGCCACTGTTCATTGGTTGATGCAGGACTCCTTCTGGATCTTTCCTCATAGTTCTGGCTTTTAACCATTCTACCTGCCTCCGTCCTATTGTCGGCGCACCTGGACCCTTCCCCTCTGGCATGTGTCTTGGACTTGACAGCAATCCCAGTTCTATACACAGCCCTTGCTGACATCTCCGTTGCTCCTCACAGATACCTGATGCTAGTCCTGGGCACCTGGCATCCCCCATTCCTGCTGGCTGGGTCCTTGGCGCTCTAAACACTCACTCATCCAGAAAAACAAATTGGGCACCTGTAGAGACTGGCCCTCTGTGCATAATAACTTAGGAAATAGCAGCCAGTTGCCAGGCATTGCCACTTCTAGTGAGTGTCCTTTCACATCTCATACCTTTCAAGATTATATAAAAAGAGACA
>PITA01004472.1:11242-123044 GCA_004023965.1 Spilogale gracilis
GCGCCTGGGTGGCTCAGTTGGTTAAGCGACTGCCTTCGGCTCAGGTCATGATCCCGGAGACCCGGGATCAAGTCCCACATCGGGCTCCCTGCTCGGCGGGAAGCCTGCTTCTCCCTCTCTCACTCCCCCTGCTTGTGTTCCCTCTCTGGCTGTGTTTCTCTCTGTCAAATAAATAAAATCTTTAAAAAAAAAAAAAAAAGAGACAAATAATGTGTTTGAAAAATTACCTAAAGCTGATAGTGACTTCCTACTAAAAAGATTCTCCTATCATTTTGCTGGGTGGCTTTGGAAAAAGACGGGAAGCAATATAGATCATCATATTTCCTGTGGCAAGAGTTCTCATTAGCTTTTATTCCATTTCTGTAAGAAAGCAAAACAAAACTAGTCTAACAGTCTTGGGCGCATGGGTTAGTTTCTAAATACCCCCCAACAAACGTAGTGTTGGAGATACTAAGTAAGCTTATTAGACTTTGTGTCTACTCTTGCCATTTATTCCAGCCCACATTTGATTTCTGCCAGAGTTGTCTTAAAAGTGAAAATCTGATGGTTATACTTTTTCTTTTAAAAATAAAGCAAATCTGTAACAGCAAAAATGTCCTTTTTAAACTCATGGGAGCCGTTATAATCAAGTCAATCCAAATTCCTGTATATGTTCTCTCTTCCTAGATTCTCCATTGGTCTGCCTCTTTCTCTCTAATTCTCCCTTATGATTCACCTCAAAAGTCTCTCTGTGAAATCTTTCACTTTACTTTCTTGAGTTGCTCCTATATGATGCCATGACTCTAGTGCCTATAACACTATTTCTCACACGGATTTATCATTATTCTTCTGTTCCAGTCTTTGACTTCCTTGAGGGTCGAGCCCGTATCCCTTTCATGACCTCTGAACCTGGGTGCTCACAAAACGTGTGTGGAGTGACACAACACTGAGGAACATAGAAAAGCCAGACTAAGCAGATGATTTTAAATACTAAGGCATGATATGGCTCACTAGAACTCATGACACAAATTGTTTAGTCTTCTCTTAAAAATATTAACATTAGTCTGTGGAAATTTGGACCACACACAGCCCTGGTATGGGAAAACAAATCTGACAGGGTTTCAGTAATATTCCTTTGCTCCAGCTGGCTAAAGGAATGCTAAGTCAATGCCTGTGTCTACAAAACCAATACATTATTATTTGGGTTGTCATTTATCAACCTCTGAATAACTTGATATAGGTACAGTGATAGTGTTGAGTGTGCAATTTCTTTGAGAGAGACTGTCTGGTTACCCAGGCAAACGCTCTCCTGAGAGCTTGGAGGTGCTCTGTGCTAGATCTGGTTCTTTGCCTTGCACGACCTTGATATTTCATCCAGCACAGAAAGGATCATATAACCGAACCTGCAAGACTGATATATGTTCATCAAGATCCTGGTATATTAATTTCCAATGAAAAATATAACTGGCAAGCACAGGAGATATTCATATAAGTCGGGTAGTACATTCTTATCACTTTAAGAAAACGTGTTTGGGGAAACAACGTTTAAATCACAAGTTGTGTAGTAGATCCAAAAGAAAAGAAAAGGGATAGGAGTCATTGAGCCATGAGCTTGATCCCTCATGCACTTCTCTCTAGTCCCTAAGCTGTCAAGCAAACTGGATATTTGTGGTCAGGGGCCCTGGTTGGGGAACCACTAAAAAGTCCTTGTATTTTGACTTGCCACTTATAAAACCAATATAGTCGGTTCCTGCTATTGACAGGATTTCCTTGGACAAGGTAAAATAAAAATATATGGTCTCAAATTTTCCTATTAGAAGTATAATTCAGCAAGATTTCTGTCACCCTGCATTTCCTGGACACCTTGATTGGACTTTCAAATCCCCACAGCCCTACATTTTCTTGAATTAATTTCTACATTTAGCTAATCTCATCCATTATGTATTAACTCTTATTAATTCAATTCTTAGAAAATGATTATATTATTCATAGGTTTTGGGGGATCTTTGCTTCTAATATCAATAACACAGTTTGGGGGCGCTTGGTCCACTGTCACATTGTCAATACTAATTGATAATTAGTCTTTAAGCAGTGCTTTTTCAGACCACCTCTCCCCATGCATAACTGTGTCATAAAGTCAAATTAGTTAGTTCTAACTGGGGGCTTAAAAAATAAAACAGAAGAGAAAATATTAGAACGCATGGCACAGAGTAAAGTTACTTGCTTTACATGCGTTCTGTGTACTAGGTTGTGATACAAGATGCTTTCCTGACTCTGCACTGGCGTTAAAAAATTTTATAAACCACTCCCTAGAACTCAGAGCTGCATTCCCTGCCTGAGAGACCAAGATGTTCTTTGTGCATGAAGATGTTAACAAATTTATTTAAATGAAGTCTTCGCCATGAAGAGCCCTGTTATTGAGGGGGACAGTAGAAAGTGTCCGAAGCTTGCAGAAACAACTATCTTGGGGAGTGTGTGACAGGACCAGTGGTTGAAAGTAGATGCAGATCATGTAAAAACAAAGGAAAGGTGAGAAGTCACCTGGGAGAAATGGCAGTAGAACTTTTGGACCCTGGTGAGTGTGTCTCTGTGGTTCCAGGTTCTCTTCTGCCCTGGAGTCAGGGGTCACTGGCTGTCAGAAGAACTGCACGGGGTTTCCCTGCTTTCATGTTTCACAAGCTCACCATGATACCTGCTCAAACTGAGCCTATAGGAACTAATGAAGAGATTTTCGTATGAAATCTGAAGTTTCTTAGGAAATTGGTTTCTTAAGCAGAAAAATACAGCACATATTTGGATCCTTAAGGATAAGTGTTTGGCAAACTCTTCAAGGCATAAAGACATTTTACTTCCTTTTCTTTTGAGTCCAGTTTAGTTCCTACACTCTGTGTGTGTGTGTGTGTGTGTGTGTGTGTGTGTGTGTGTGTGTGTACACAGGTGGTGCTGAATATTTGAAAATATCAGACTGCATTAGTCATCTATCCATCCATCCATTTCCCTTCATCCATTTGTTCACTCACATGGGTGTCTGTCTGTTGATCCATCAGCCCCTTGTTGAGCACTTATTTACTCTGTGCAAGCACTTTGCTCTTTTGTGTATTTTTGGTGTTGGGAAATCTTAAGTTGCAAGGAAATTTAAAAGTTCTTTCACATAGTTCTCATCAGATGAATGCATATTCTCTATAGATCTGCTGGCAGGTGACAATTCAGTCTTCTATCAGCATGAGAATACATCTCTCTGACTGAGAAAGTTTTCTTGTATTAAACTAAAACCTATTTTTTTTCTGTACCTCCCTTAAGAAACCTCTTGTCTGAGCCTCACATAGCTAAGGAACGTAAAGAGTTGCTTTCTGCCTACTTGCCCATCCTAGTTCCTGAGCTAATTTCTCAGTTGGCTGGTTTCTGAACTAATCCTAAACTAGCCTGATGACACATTAGGATTTGCATTCCTATCAGAGAATGGGATCAAGAGCCATGTCTGGTGTCTGATAGGTCTAAGGGGTGTCCCCATTCCAAGCTACACTGTTTAAGCTCCTACTCGTGCCTAGCTCTTGGGGCTTTGTTTTACTCTGGTTTGAGGTGGTAACTCTAATGGTCCCTCTGGGACTGACAACTCACTGAATTTTAACTGGGATCTTGAAAACCTTCCAGTCTTTCCTGTCTGTCTGTTCCCGGCCATTGGGTGAATGGGATTCAACCCAAATGGTCCTCGCCCTGGAACTATGTTGCCCATCTCTGCCACTGCAGATAGAACCCTTGGAAACTGATGCCATCTGAAATCGACCCTGGGCTAACCATGCACCTTGGAGCATTCTAATTTGATTCTTTGTTTATTTCCGCAAGGCCCATGCTAACACCAGATGAGTCCCACTTCTTTCGCACTCTCTTCTTGAATTCTCTGTCTAGTCTTATCTTTGAAGTTCCAGCCTACCTTTCAATGAGTGTATCCAAGTTACAGATATTGGTTCTAATTTTAGCCCATCTGGCCAAGCATATGATACCTCTTCATATATTTGAGGATGCTACTGTTTCAATTTTTTCTTTCTGTATAACAATCTATCCCAACACTCAGTGACTCAACAGAATGATGTTTTTTGCTAGTGGTTTTGCAATTTGACAAAACTCAGTGGGGAAAAGATCATTTTTGCCCCAAGAAGCATCAGCTGGGGTAGCTTGGTGAGGCAAAGATCTACTTCTAAGTGGCTCACTTACATGTGTTGGCAGGGTGCTTGGTTGGGGCTGTTGGGCTTGGTGCCTCAATTATGCTCCAGGAAGCTGCTTGAGATTTCTTACTACATGGTGACTGGATTCTAAGAAAAAGGGAATGGAAACTGCTAGTCTTCTTTAAGATTGGGCCTGGAACTGGCATGATATTACTTTCCCTTGATTCTCTTGATCAACATGGTCACAGAGCATCCCAGATTCAAATGTTGGGAAATATAACTCCACTTCTTGATGGAGGGAATTGACAAAGATTTTGTAGCCATCTCCTTGCTCTATCCCTGCTCTTACCCCTTCAGTCCTGTCTTCTCTAGGCTAAAAAGTCCTTATTGCTTTATCACTGATGCAGTGTTTTAGTATAAGTCTATTGTGGAGAATAGAACAAGATTTCCACCTCCTTTCTGCTACAGTTTGTATCTTTCTTGATGCAACCCAAAGTCATGTTAACTTCTGTAAGAGTTACATTTCATTGTTGACTGACACTCACCCTATTACTGATAAGGCCTCTAAGGCTTCTTTTTCTAATGTACTATTGGTATGGCATGGTCTTGTACTTGGAAAGCTCTAGATTTTAGACTAAATTCAGTTATTTAATAGCTTTCCTTATGAAATTTCACCTTGTCAGATTTAAACTACTGCTCTTGCCTTTTAAGATAATTTAGTTGCTTATCTTTGTTTAACATGACAATGTTCAGTCAACATGAAGTTGATGGCTATGCCCTTAGATGTTCAGGCAAATAATTGATAAAAAATGTTTAACAGACCAAATATAGACCATGTGATCTGACACTGGAAATATTCTAGGAATCATCACTCAATTCTTCAATTGTCCTTGCACCTGTCCCATAAAATTTTACTTGTATATCATGAAAAAGCTCTTCAACTCTCCTGCTGAAGTTCAGGCATTTTGCATCTACTATATCTCCCAGATATTGCAACCCAGTAGCCCTGCTGAAGAAGCAAAATCTGCCAGACAAATATGACATTCTCCTGATGAAAAGGTACTGTGTCCTGAGAAGCCCTACTCCTCTTGCAGGGTCACTTTGACTTAAAGAAACCTTTTTACTTTTTGGTTATTCTTTTGATATAAATTACACCCATTTGAAGTTTACAATTTGATGCATTTTGACAGAATTATATATAGTCCCTTGAAACCACCACCACAACTAACTGAGACACATAACATTTCTACCACCTTCCAAGGTCTCCTCATGCCCCTTTGCAGTCCCTCCTCCCCTACATCCCCAGTCCTCAGACAACCTCTGATCTTTCTGATGCAATAGGTTACTTATCCTTTCTAGGATTTCATAGAAATAGAATTATACAGTATGCACTTTTGGATGTTTGACTTATTTTACTAAATGTAAATGTTTTGAGATTCATCCACACTGTTGCTTTCTCAGTAGCATGTTCCTTTTTAATGCTGAATGATACACTGTTGTAGGTATAGAACACATTTTGGTTATCCACGTCTCTGTTGGTGGACATTTGTTTCTAGTTTTTGGCCATTATGAATGAAGCTGTTTTGAATATTCATATATGAATCTTGGTGTAGACATGTGTTTTCATTTCTGTTTGGTACCTGGACTACTTCTCCTTTTTTTGTTTTTGTTTTCCTTTTTACCAGACTCTTCCTGCCTAGAATTAAGGTCATCGTTCTCCAGTTTTTGGAACCTAACTTATGCCCTATTTTGGAAGTCACAGCAAAAGTCGTCTTCCTCCAACCTTCCTCAAAACTCTCCATTTATGAGTTCTTTCAGTTCTTTGAATATAGTTAGTTCATCTGCTTAGAGAATGTATTCTTTTTAGCCAACAGCTTCTGGGGGTAAATATTACTGAATAGTTAAAATGTGTGCCAGACTAAACACTGAGATTACATTATCTAATTTCCTGTTCACAACGATTATATGAGAAAGGTACTATTTTAATTTTATCCTGTTAATAGGTGAATAAGCAGAAGCATAGAGAAATAAGGAACTGTCTAAGTTCTGATTGCTGGGGAGCTAAGTTTGTAAGCTGTCTATTTCTCTCTGGAGCTGGAGTCGAAACCATTTCTCAATATAAGACAGACAGTGATGATTATGATAGGAGAACTGGTCACACAATATGATGCGTGTTTATAAGAAAGAAAGGTCACTCTCAGTGAGCTAAAGTGGTTCTTGAAAACTAGGATGAATATGGATGGTGAGGTGGGGACCAAATGATAGAAAATTCAGATGGACAGGTGGCATAAGCAAAGGCCCAGTGGCAGAAATGAGAGCATCCTTAAGCTTCTTTAATGCAGAGATCTGTGGACTTATGGGAGACCAGGAAAAAAAGTGATTATGAGATTGGGTACAATGGCAGGTAGGCTGTGGTAAGACCACTGGTTTTTGAATGATGGGCTAAGGAGCTGACTGTGACCATAAATTGTGATGTATGGTTGGACATGCTCTTGTAGACTGTGCTGAAGGGTTAATATGATGGTTTTAAATGGATCAAAGGAGGATGACAGAAAAATTAGGAAAGCCAATTGGGAATCTGCTGCACTTAAGAAGACAAAACGAGGGGTGCCTGGGCGGTTCAGTTGTTAAGCGACTGCCTTTGGCTCAGGTCATGATCCTGGAGTCCTGGGATCGAGCCCCCCATTGGGATCCCTGCTCAGTGGGAAGTCTCCTTCTCCCTCTTCCACTCACCCTACTTATGTTCCCTCTCTCACTGTCTCCCTCTCTCTCTGTCAAATAAATGAATATAATCTTAAAAAAATGCACACACAAAAAAACACAAAACAAAAGTGAGGGCCTGAATCAGAATGGTGGCAGGGCAAGGCTTGAATTGAAAGTGTCAAGCCTTGCTCTCTGCTTAGTATTAAAAATTCAAATGATTCTTGTATAATTTACTATTTTGGGCTCCATCTTGCATTTACTTGCAGTTACTCCACATTAATATAAACTAGTTTTAAGCACTTAATTGCATTTATACCAGTTGATATTTTTCTTCTTCTTTTTTTTTTTTTTTTAAGATTTTATTTTTTTGACAGAGAGAAACACAGCCAGAGAGGGAACACAAGCAGGGGGAGTGAGAGAGGGAGAAGCAGGCTTCCTGCTGAGCAGGGAGCCCGATGTGGGACTCGATCCCGGGTCTCCGGGATCATGACCTGAGCCGAAGGCAGTCGCTTAACCAACTGAGCCACCCAGGCACTCCCCCAGTTGATATTTTTCTGATTTTTCAAACTTATAAACAGATTTCTCAAGTTATGTTATTTGCATTAGAAGGAATTAAGATGTGAATAAGTTGAAATTATCTACTTTGTTAACTATGCTGTTTCTTATCAGTTTTGTTTTCTTTTTTAAAAATTGTTTTTTTGGGGGGCGCCTGGGTGGCTCAGTTGGTTAAGCGACTGCCTTCGGCTCTGGTCATGATCCTGGAGACCCCAGATAGAGTCCCACATCAGGCTCCCTGCTTGGCAGGAAGCCTGCTTCTCCCCCTCTCTCACTCCCCCTGCTTGTGTTCCCTCTCTGGCTGTGTTTCTCTCTGTCAAAGAAATAAAATCTTTAAAAAAAATTGTTTTTTTGTTTTCTTTTTAAAAATTATTTTATTTATTTGAGGGAGAGAAAGAGAAAGAGAGAAAGCATGGAGCATGAGTGGGGTGGGAGGAGGAGAGGGAGAAGGAGAGGGAGAAGCAGGCTCTGCACAGAGCAGGGAGCCCCACATGTGGCTCGAACTCAGGAGTCTGGGATTATGAACTGAGTTTAAGGCAGATGCTTAAGCAATGACTGAATCACCCAGGCACCCCACTGTTTCTTATCCTTAATTGGGAAATATGAGCTTAGTAACTCTTTTGGGCGACATCTCTTTTTGATTATATCTAAAAGACCTCATCACATTTTACAGCTACATAAATATTTAATAAAGTTTAAATATAAAATTAAAAGCTTTCAGAACACCATATATTTTATTGATTGAGGTATATTTCATACATGTCTTTTTAAAATTTTTTTTATTAGTTTCAGGGGTAAAAGTTAGTGATTTATCAGTTGAATATAACACTCAGTGCTCATTACATCAAGTGCCCTCTTTGATGCCCGTGACTCACTTATTCCATTCCCCCAACCATCTCCCCTTCAATAACCCTCAGTTTGTTCCCTATAGTTGAGTCTCTTCTGGTTTCCCTTCCTCCCTGTTTTTATCTTTTTAAATTTTCCTTCCCTTCCCATGTTCATCTGTTTTTTTTCTTAAATTCCATATACAAGTGAAATCATATGGTATTTGTCTTTCTCTAATTTATTCCACTTAGCACAATACCCTCCAGTTCCATCCACATCATTGCAAATGGCAAGATTTCATTTTTTGATGGCTGAGTAATATTTCATTGCAGAGGGAGAAAGAGTTTCCCTTTTGAGCAAGGAGCCTGTTGTAGGACTTGATCCTAGGGCCCTGGAATGATGATTTGAGTTGAAGGCGGATGCTTAAGTGACCGAGTCTTGCAGGTGCCCCTAATGTACAGATCTGAAATGACAATTTGATGAATTTGGCAAATGTATGAGTGCACAATGCCTCACCCCATCAGGTATGGAACTTGTCACTACTCACAAAGTATTCTTGTGCTTTGCCTAGACACTGCTACACCATTCCCTACCCCATGACCACTGTTCTGATTTATCACCATAGATCGGTTTGACCGTCATAGCATTGCACATAAATGGAATCCTGCATCATATTCTGTTTTGCATTTAACCACTTTCACTTAGCATAGTTTTTTAGAGATTCATCCATGATTGTTACAGAAATCTGTGGTTCTTTCCTTTTTATTGTTGAGCAGTGTTCCAGTGTATGCATATACCACCATTTTTTAAAAAAGATTTTATCCATTTATTTGACAGAGAGAGAGAGAGATCACACGTAGGCAGAGAGGCAGGCAGAGAGAGAGGAGGAAGCAGGCTCCCCGCCGAGCAGAGAGCCCAACGCGGGCCTCGATCCCAGGACTCTGAGATCATGACCTGAGCCGAAGGCAGAGGCTTAACCCACTGAGCCACCCAGGTGCCCTCTACCACCATTTCTTTAGCCATCTGTCTGTTGTTTCCAGTTTGAGGCCATTATGAATAGAGCTTCTATGAATATTTTTGTGAAGGTCTTTTTGTGGACATGTGGTTCCATTTCTTAGACAAATACCTAGGGGTGCAATGACTGGATCATATGGTAGGCATACATCTAAACTTTTAAGAAACTGCTAAAATGGTTTCCAAAGTATTAATATTTTGAAAATATATTTTAGGATTGTATGGTTCTGGACTTCTTGTTTATATAAATCTGACAACGAGATTTGATTAAGAATGCAATATTTAGGGCACCTGGGTGGCTCAGTGGGTTAGGCCCCTGCCTTTGGCTCAGGTCATGAGCTCAGGGTCCTGGGATCGAGGCCTGCATCGGGCTCTCTGCTCGGCAGGGAGCCTGCTTCCTTCTCTCTCTACCTGCCTCTCTGCCTACTTGTGATCTCTCTCTCTGTCAAATAAATAAACAAAATCTTAAAAAAAAAAGAATGCAATATTTACATTAGGCTTATAATGATATTTCCTGTGACAATGAGGACTTTGTGATTATAAATGGCTAGCTTAGCCATCAACACCATTTTCCCCATAATTATGCTCTAAATTAGGGGTGACCCTTGAGCCTCTTCTAGTAAGTACTTCAGTATCTGGAAGGTTAACATGAAATTCTCTAAGGTGTTCTTAAGTGGTACCTGCAGGAAAAACATGCTATAATGTCACATAACTTAATAATTTTAAGGAGCCTATAGGCCTGGCAGTGAAATTAAATGCTTAACAATAATTCAAAAATGGCTTACAGAAACTTAAAAATGTGAATCATTTAGTGGGGCTGAAATTATGCTCCTGACATATATGTGTGACACCCGAGAGCACTTACCTGGGAATTTATTACCAGCTTCTGAGCAAACAAAGCCTGACCTACATTTGACTAAAGTCAGCTGTCTTTGGTTAATCCTATGGGCTTCTTTTTATTAATGTCACAATCGCTAATGTGGTATAACATTGTCATTACTGAATAGCACCGCGGGATAAGCTGCAGCTGTTATTTCTCTTTCTGAACCTACTGAGTCATTAAATCCGAGTTTGGGGGAATACAAGTTATAAAGATTATTCAAATTCTGATTGAGAAATAGGACTGCTGGGAAATTGTAGGTACATAAAATAAAACTTTGAACCACTCAAGTTTCTTCTTCTTCTTCCTTTTTTTGGTAAGCTTGAATATTTGAAATTATTCCTTAGGTTTATTTGAAGTCAAATGTCAAAAAAATAGAGGGTAAACGTAAGAAAGTAAAAGGATAATGATATTTATATGTAAAGTCTTTTTTGCTGATGGGAAAGTGATTTGTTGTTTTTGAGAAAATATTAGGAAGATCATTTCCTTCAAAAAAGCATAATATTTTGTCTTAAGAATCCTAATGTTAATTTAAGAATATGTTTTTGTTTTAACAAGACAGAGAATAATTGATTTCTCTTTAATAGCTAAGGGAATTTTTATTGTATTGCTCTTGGTATTCCTTGCAAAAATTTCTATCTTCTTTTAGAACTCTTCTTTTGCCTTTGGTCATGATTAGTACTTTGTAAAGGGCATGATCTTGTAGTTCTTAAACTGAGCCTCAGAAATTTTTCAGTTTTTGAAGAGAATATAGCAATATTCAATATTTCCTGGATATCATAAGCTACTAGCTCAGGATAGTTTTCAATTTCTTTAATAAGATTGTACTATATTCCTCTCCATGGTGTCACATATTCACGAAGCTGGGTTTTTGACAGCTGCTGTGATAAATAACAATTACTACATGCAAAGCAAAGTGGAATGGGGGATGGAGGTAGTAGTGTCCCATCTGATTTCAAAGTTTGAGAAGTTTTGCAATGCCCAATAGATGCTCTCATCCAATTCGTAAGTACTTGTGGTTATTTAAAGATGAAATAAAAACATACTTTCAGTTTATGAGCATCATTTTTCTCCCCAAATGGATACTAAGTTTTTAGGACCAAAACTAAACAACAAACTAGCAGAAAAACAAAATACCTTACCAAGTAGGGACTTAGCTACCTACTAAATAAAACAGTTATTTCATGTGGTCTGGGGACACAGAAAAAAAATCACACAGTCACTAAAGATCCCTCCAAAGTGAGAAATTTGGGGAACCTCTGGTATAATCTGATGATCATTGAAAGAATTTCTGACCTTCCATGTTATTCAAGACATGTTTATGTTTATTCTGGCCTGTCATGTGTTTTTGATGTTATTTTAAAATGGGAGCAATGGGAGTTCAGAGATTGACATTTCTGAAGCTCATTTCTTCTGGATGATATTTTGGAAATCAGACATCTGCAATGACTTCACTGACTCAGGAAAAGCTTCAAGTTGAAAAAGTCTGTCTTTTGCATCACACCCACAGTAAAGAAGTCCTGAATAGCTGGACAGCCAGGTGCCATGGCATTACAGAGAGTGTGTTCTGCAGGCCAGAGCTCTTTAGAAAAGCAGAATCAATCTCAGGCCCCGCCCCGGACTGGCTGAATCAGAACCTGCATTATAATGAGATCTCTAGGTGATTCAAAGGCACAGTAAAATTGGAGAAGCACTGCATCCCACCTCAGCCTTCCCAGACGGAATCCCCCATTCTCTCTAAATATGTTTTAAAAACCTAGTTTCTCTGTGCATTATTTGTTTGGAGCTTTACTATCCACTAATTAAAACTTTCTGATGAATTAATGCTTGATAATAGCTGGAATGTGCTATCATTTCCCAGAGAAGACACTGACAACCTGTCACACTGGATTGTTATTTTTGCCTTATAAATGTCTTAGGCATTTCTCAGTGCTGCCAAATGCCCTTACTTGCTTGTCTTGTTAGCTATAGTTTTGAGGGTTAGTCTCCTATATGCCCCAAAATGGGTTTCCCTGGTGTGGAGCACACAGAAGGTGTGGATTTAAGTCAGGTGAGATGGAAAAATGCCATGTTAAAAGTGAGAAAGGGCCTTTCCACACTACCCAGAGAGAGGTCCATATGGCATTGTTCTGGGTTCCCATCATAACTTGAAGGGAAGCTTTCACCTGTGCAGAGCCCTGGTTGTCCTGCAAATGAAGATGTCCTCACATTCCTTGCAGCAGGAACCCACCTTGACTTCCAAGTGGGACAGTACATCTACAAAAGTAACAGTGATGGCCTCTGTCTCCTACATCTGAATAGAACCTGAGAGACCCCTGTGCTGATAGCACAGCCCCTGGAAACCCGGCTGATGTTAGTGTCTTATTCTCCAAGAATACTGGCTGCTTCCTCCCTGGGACCTTCACCAACCGGGTCCAGGCAGTTTTCCGAGAGCCACGACTCCAGGGGTTACTAATCCCGGGACTGACCACCAGCTGCCCACGCAGGCGTCTTATATTAACCTGTGTAACACAGATGCTCCTCTGTACTTTGTGGACATTTCCAACCCAGGTAGCAATAAGACAGGTCAGTCAGCAGGCCCGGGGTGCTGGGCGCTTGCCCCAAAGTTCTGCGCATGTGCAGCTCTTGGTCCGGGGTGGTGGGCGCTTGCCCCAAAGTTCTGCGCATGTGCGACCCTTGGGACTACTTGGAAGAGGCTGCCGGTGATCTCCCATTCTACAGAGATCATGAAGAGATGGAAAAGGAAGACCAGGCTGCTGCTGGAAAGGTCATGACAAAGGAGGGATTTTAGGGTATGTGGACTGCTCCAACTCCCAAATGTACAGACACGTCCCCTGGGGTCACAGGTGGGTCTGAATGCACTGGGGCCCTGGGTGCCTCTCCCAGGGTCTCCCCCTAAGGACTGGTCCGCAGCTCCAGCTGCTCAGGTCCCTGCGTGCTGCGTGGGTAAGAACAACCACCCAGTGTTCTTAAGCTGTTCTTTCACAGCCTTAAACAGAAAAGGGAAATAAAGCTGATAGAAAATAAGCATTTTCTTATTAAAAAAAATTGGAAAAGACCACTTTATGGTGGTAGAAACTAAGGCTGCGTGAGGGATGATTGCTGTGTACTCCAGTCTGTAACAGGGCTGGGAACCGAACTGGACTTGTCTGCTTCCGGTCCGGCTTTCCAGTGAAAGTGATGAGACCAAACATTGATTGAAATCTTATTATGTGCCGGGCACTGTTTTGTGATCAGCACATATGTTGTTGTTGTTCCAAGTATGCACGTTATCTTTTTATTTATGCCACGTATGATGTAGATACTATTACTCTCCTTTTGTAGGTGAGGAGACTGAGAGCTAGAAGACATTGTAACGTGGGCTAAGCGGCTTTTATTTATTATCAGATCCCACTTACCAGTTTCTTGTCTCTCAGCTCCATATTGGTTCTTCAGCATTTGCTATGTGACAACAAACCAGACTGTTTGGAGCATTTCTTCTTCTTAGTGGGGGTGATGTTAAGCTTCATCAGTAGTGAGAGCTGGGGCGACATTGCAGGAGGAAGGGGCTCTCTTCCCCCTGGCTGCTGTGTTTACTTTCCCCTGCTCCTGCTGCCATCAGCCAGGGACCTCTGTTGTTGTTCTGCCCCAGCTGTGCCAGCACCGGAGTGGACAGTCCCTTAGCAACTTAGCAGCCTGGGCCCAGTCACCCCCTTGTGCTGGCCTCCTGATGGGAGGATTGCACGCTCCAGCCCTTGTGCCCTCAGTGGCATCCCAGCTCCATCTGTGGGCCCTCCCACTAGCCTCTGTGGGCTTCTGCCTCAGAATTGCTTCATGTGGCTCTCCTGGTGTGGACACTGTCTGCCCCAGGCCTCGCACCTGCAGTGGTGCTGGACTGTGTCTGCACACCTACTCACCTACTCACCAGCCACAACTTGCCTGTACCTAAGAGGTGGGGGTTGTTGTGGCTTGCCTGGCAGCTCAGGCCCAGCCCCGATCCAGGCAACCCAGTGAACTTCTTTACCATCCCGTGGGCGTCTGCCACGCCTCTGATGAAGCTGCACCTCAGCCTTGGAGAGGGAACCAAATTTGTCTTTTTTCTGTTTGTCCTTCCCTGGATTCACCCTTGATCCAAGGTATTCTTTAGAGTTCTCTTGATATCTTTATAGTTATTCTCCTGTCTGAGTTTAATAATTCTTTTTGAACTTCTGTTTAATTATTGTGTGCTTTCTGTTTCCTGACCTCTAATTTGATACAATCTGGTGCAGATTGTACTGTGTGATACAAGCTTCTCTCCTCTCCTTCCCAGAATAATCTCTTCAGTTGTCGACTTTGCTTTATTTATGTTTGATTTTTACAAAGGTATTTTTTTTAAGATTTTATTTATTTATTTGACAGAGAGAAACACAGCTAGAGAGGGAACAGAAGCAGGGGGAGTGAGAGAGGGAGAAGCAGGCTTCCCACTGAGCAGGGAGCCCGATGTGGGGCTCGATCCCGGGTCTCCGGGATCATGACCTGAACCAAAGGCAGTCGCTTAACCAACTGAGCCACCCAGGCGCCCCTACAAAGGTATTTTTATATGGCACCAATAAGTCAGTTGGTCTGTCTCTTTGAGCTCAGGGAGTGGACAAGGCGATCTCTAATAAGTGATTGATTCTGTAACACATTCATTCATAAAAACTTTTACTGAATGCATATGTTACGCAAAGTGTCTGAGTTCACAAGGTGGATTAAAGCACTGTCTTTGCCTAGATGAACTCACAGCCTGTAGAGGAGGCATATATTTAAACAGGGTGAGTTAGAATACAGTGTGATAACTATTGTAGTTGAAATGTGAACACCACTTTCTGGGATCATGATGAAAGAATGACTCATTCTTCCTGAGGGTTTGGTGCAGCCCCATCAGAACTGGATCTGGAGAAGTTTTCCCAGCTCCAAAGGATATGAAATTGTCTTTATATAGATCACTCTGTAGTTATATTTGGGATAATGTACATAATTAGAGACTAAGTTCCTAGACTTTCTTTATTGGAGAGAGAGAATTCAATATGCTAATAAAAGTAACACAGAAAGAGAGGTGGTAAAACATTGCTGTGTTGGATCAGACATACTCCTGGCTTTGTCATCAACTCACTGGAGGTCCCTGGACATGTAGGAAACTTTGTGGAACTATGCTTCTACTACTGTAACTTGAAACATTTAGATTATATAGTCCTGGGTGCCTCTTCTAACTCTAAATGGTATATAATGTAATAGAATGCATTTAAACAGCAGGTGCTGGATTATGAAACCAAAACAAAATCTTAATGAGAAACAGTCTGAATTGGATTTTTTAAAAAAACAAGTACGGTAACATTTGGTTGAATAATAGAAGACATCTTGGAGGAGATCTCAGAAATAGTTGTAATATGGATGAGTTAGTTAGCTATTATTAAATTATTTGTCTCTAAGAAATGTTTATAATCATGAAGTGCTGGCTCTGTAATGGATATTTTGTGTTTTCTGAGCAAATAATGAAGTCAGCCTTGCGGACAACCCTCACATTTTGACACATCTTCAGTTACACTTGTGGCTGTAGATAGATGTTCCTAAGGATCAAATGGTAAAAGAGCAAATCATCAGATATCTCATTGTGGAAATTTTTCAGAGACTGGGGAGAGAAGATGAGAAATAGATTCTTCAATGAATATCATGGGTGAGGAAGAAAATATCCACAGTGTTTGTATATTAATTTATCCGTATGGTATTGTTAAAAGTCTCAGAGAATATTAGTATTTGAAAATATTTTAAGATACTTAATATTGGAAGTGGCAAATGGGATTTTTAACACATTCTACTCGTACTGCCTACAATAGCTTAATATTATGACTGGGGAAATGGGCTCTGGAGTGAGTTTGCCTTGGTTTAAATTCTACTTCTAGCACTTAGCATCTGTGATAGCTTTGAAAGATCACTTAAACTCTCTTAGCCTAAAGTTTACATGTTTGCAAAATAAGGACTACAGTACGTAGAGTACTTACATTATAGGATTAAAAGAGGTGAGATATGGCACAAGTTACCATGGTGTCTGGCAAAGAGAAGCACTCAATAAAAGTTAAGATTTATTATGATTACTAGAGCAGATAACTCAGGAAAAAAATATGGAAGAATGAGCCACAAGGATAGGTACAAGTCTTGGATTAGTAACTTACTAATTGTTAGTATTAATTACTTACTAATTGGCTCCTTTGTTTAGTCCATTATCATCTTCAATTTCTGAGTTTTTTATTTGTAAAATTGCATTTTTAAAAAAGATTTTATTTATTTATTTGACAGAGAGAGATCACAAGTAGGCAGAGAGCAGGCAGAGAAAGAGTCGGAAGCAGGTTCCCTGATGACCAGAGAGCCTGATGTGGGCCTTGTTCCCAGGATCCTGAGATCATGACCTGAGCTGGAGGCAGAGGCTTTAACCCACTGAGCCAGCCAGGCGCCCAAAATTGCATTTTTTTAAATGTCTGCTTCCATCTCTTATAGAATTGGTGTAAGAATAAAGTGGTAATGTGTATGTGAAAGTACTTCTGTGTGTTGTGGGCCAATAGAAATGATTACTAAGAGGCAAGATCATCTTCCCCCCTGAGGTTCTTCATTCTTTCCTCCACCATCCTAATGTATACAGAGTCTTGAGTAAGGACAAATAAGGAGACAGAAACTTATTTACATAATGGTACCTCTTTTCTTTCTTTCCTTTTTTAAGTCAGAATGAAAGCTTTATTCTGTGAAAGACCCTGTTAAGAGGATGAAAGGAAGTTGAGAGACTGTATTTACAAAGCACATATCTGACAAAAGACCTATTGCTAGAATATATAGAGAACCCTTGACAGTCAATAATAAAATAATTAACAAAAATCTAACTTGAATTGGGCAAAACACATAAACAGACATTTCAGGGAAGAGGATGTGCATAGAACAAGTAAGTATATTAAAAAATATTCAGTAACAGTAGCCTTTGGGAATTGGAAATTAAGAGCAGATTGAGATATCACTATATATATATATTCAACAGAATTAGAAATAGTGATCGTATCAGTGTGGCAGGTTGCAGAGAACCTGGATCTCCCATACATTGTTGGTGGGACATGCACAATGGCATAGACGCTCTGGACCACAATCTGGGAAGTTCATATAAAATGAACAACCCAGCAATTACACTTCTACACATTTGTTCCAGAGAAATGAAGGCTTATAGTCATATAAAAGCCGGTAACCAAATTATCAAAGAAGATTGATTTGTAAAAAACAAAAACTGCAAACAACCTCAATGTTCTTATTGGGTGAATGGTGAAATAAACTGTGGTATATTCATACCATGAACTACTATTCAGCACCAAAAAGGAACAAATTATTGACACACACCACAATTGTGAGCAGATATGAAGGGAATCACATTGAGTGAAAAGTAAGTAAATATCAAAAGGTTACATATCACATTTTTTAAAAAAGTTTATTTATTTATTTGACAGAGAGATCACAAGTAAGGCAGAGAGAGTGAGAGAGAGAGGACGAAGCAGACTACTGCTGAGCAGAGAGCCTGATGTGGTGCTTGATCCCAGGACCCTGAGATCATGACCTGAGCCAAAGGTAGAGGCTTTAACCCACTGAGCCACCCAGGTGCCCTTACATGTCACATTTTCTTAAAAAATATTTTATTTATTTATTCAATAGAGAGAGAGACATAGCTAGAGAGGGAACAGAAGCAGAGGGAGTGGGAGAGGGAGAAGCAGGCTTCCTGCCGAACAGGGAGTTTAATGTAGGGCTTGATCCCGGGACCCTGGGACCATGACCTGAACCCAAGGCAGATGCTTAACGACTGAGCCACACAGGTGCCCCTACATGTTACATTTTTGAAATGAAAGTTACGTGAATGGAGAATATATTTGTGGTTGTCCGGAAGCTGGAGATGGGGTTGGAGGGGTTGTGTGGCTATAAATCTAGATTCAGAGGTGGCAGCTGAGTGTGTTACCTTTAATGACACTGATGCCTTGAGGAGTGGTACATCTTTTCTGTGGCATATTCTCTTGATTGTTTTCAAAACACTGAACTCTGTCCACGTCTTTGCCTCCTTTGCTGCCACCTTCATGCCATCATCTGTCTTTGAGGAAGTTGCGCTTTGTTGGTATTCTGCTTCTACTCCTGACACTTAATTTTAGGACAGTGTCATTCTTCTGCTGAACACCCTCTAATGGCTTCCCATTGTACTTAGAATAAAATCTTAACTCTTTACCACAAAGTCATGTGTGATCCTATTCCTGCCTACTTCCCTGATCTAATCTTGTGTGGCTTTCATGTTGCGTTCTATATACTGGCCTTGTGAGCCTGACTTCTATTCTTTAAGAAGGCCAAGTTCATTCTTGACTTAAGAGCATTGATCTAGTTGTTCTGTCAGCCTAGAATATGTTTCCTCTTGATGGCTTCCCTCTGATTCTCTTGTGAGGACTATTTCTTGTCATTTTGTGGTCTCCCCCATAAGGCTTTTCCTGGCTATTTCATTGCACTGTCCTATTTTAATTTTCACCATAGCTTTCATCACCATTTGATATCTTCTTTGAAAGTTAGCTTCAGAAGAACAGCATCCTTATCTGTCTTATTTGATGCTTCATTCCCAGGACCTAACAAATATCTGCTATACAATAGGTGCTAAAAATATCCAGTAGTTGAACATAGAAGTCAAACTTTGAAAAGTGTCAACATTAGCAAGAAAATAATGCTGAAGCTGCCTCTTAGTCTTCTTTGGGTTGTTTCACTTAGGAGACTCTAAGGACTTAAAATATCTTCCAGGATAGGATCTCAAAGGCTTGAATATATATCTCCTTCATCTACCCACCTCACAGAGCCTGAAATTGCTCTTGGTTTCTAGAAGGGCCTGACTCTCTTTTGATGATAGAGCTGACATCTGGGGAGGATAACAAATACAGAAAAAAGCTCAAGGGCACCATCAGCAGTAAAATGATCTTTAGCTGTAGAATGTTTCCAAATAAACTATTGTGTGTATATTCATACAGTGGAATATAGGAAAGGGGGAGATGCTGCTACATTCAACAACACAGAGGACTCATAGTCATAATGGTGAACGAAAGAATCAACAGTATACAAATTGTATTGTATAATTCCATTTTTTAAAAAGATTGTATTTATGTATTTGACAGAGAGAAACACAGCCAGAGAGGGAACACAAGCAGGGGGAGTGGAGAGGGAGAAGCAGGCTTCCCGCCAAGCAGGAAGCCCGATGTAGCACTCGATCCCGCGTCTCCACCTGAGCCGAAGGCAGTTGGCAAACCAACTGAGCCACCCAGGTGCCCCTGTATAATTCCATTTATATCAAGTTCAAGGATAGGCAAAATTAATCTATGATGACTAAAGTCACAACAGAAGTTACCTTTCATGGGAAGGTATTGACTAGGAGAGGGCACAAGGGAACCTTTTAGAATGCTGGAAATACTCTGTACTGCATATGTGATAATGTATTCTCTTTTACATTTAATACAATGGAATAAAAGTATTTTAAAAATCCATGACTGTAGTCATAAAAAAAAAAAAACAACTGAGGAGGGGGCATGAAGGAAAAGAGAAGAGGAGATCAGAGACTGTGCAGTTTCATTTTTTTAAAAAGGATTTTATTTATTTATTTGACAGAGAGAAACACAGCCAGGGAGGGAACACAAGCAGGGGGAGTGAGAGAGGGAGAAGCAGGTTTCCCGCTGAGCAGGGAGCCCAATGCAGGGCTCGATCCTGGGAGTCTGGGATCATGACCTGAGCCAAAGGCAGATGCTTAACAACTGAGCCACACAAGTGCAGATTCATTTTTTTAAAAGATTTATTTGTTTATTTGAGAGAGAGAGAGAGAGCAAGAGAGCGCATGAGCATGCAAGCATGAGGAGAGGGGCAGAGGGAGAGAATCTCAAGATGACTCCCCGCTGGGTGCAAAGTCCAACACAGGGTTTGATCTCATGACTTTTAGATCATTACCTGAGCTAAAATCAAGGGTAAGATGCTTAACTGACTGAGCCATCCAGGTTTCCATGTGCAGAGTCATTTAAGGTAGACCCATGATCCTTGAGCTCTGTGGGTAGGTGAGATAAGCCAGCAAGGATCTTTCATTAAAACTTTACCTTCATATCCTCCAAGACTTAATCAGCCTAATCATGGTCTCACAACTCCAGTGCCTAAAGAACACCCAGGAGGTCCAACATCACTCAAAAATCAAGATTTTAGCAGTAAAAGCAGGCATAGGAAATGCTGAGTTCTGAAATTTTTTAAAAAACAGCATGAACAGTGACACATCTCATGCAAAATTTAGCTACACAATAATGAAAAAGTGATGAAGCTAACTGCCGTCCGAATTAAAAAAACAACAAAAAACAAGACAATGCAAGTTTCTCATGTATAGTAGTCACGGAGGTTTTGATAGCAGAAACTTTTCAAGGAAAGCTCCGCACCACCTAACCTCCCTTCATGCACAAATTCATATTTCCCTCTAATTTAAAATGAAATGTCTTTTTTTAGTATCATGTTCCCCTGAACTCTGTGGAGGGAAGGTCGTGGGAATAGGGTCAGCTGGCAGAAGACATGGCATTCTGAGGCTTGTGTAGCCATTTAATTAAATGAAATAACAGTCAATGCCAGTAGACTGCTGCTTGGATGATTTGCATTCTCCATAAATTATGGGGTAGATATTTATCCTTTGTGGAGAAGGGTTACTTTCCTCCTTTTTGGCTTAAATTCCCTCTGATTTTTCAGAATGATCAAGTGCATGGAAATAAATTTTGTGTGCTTTGTTTTATTATCAAAGATGTGAGGGCAGAGGTGGGTGTGTGTGTGTGGTTGAAAAGCCAATTTCAAACATAAAGCCCTTTCCTCACTTATGCACATGAAACTTGCATTTCCATGAGCAACCGTGGCTGGCATTTTGAAGAGCATCATGCTTGCAGTTCTTTATAGAAGACTCAAGGTTGGCTTAAAGAGTTGGCTTGAAAAGCACAGCTTGTTTCCTTATTTCAACAGAACAAAATAGCTCATCTACTTTGCAACCGGTAGCCATCCTGAGTTGGGTAGAATTGCAGTAAGTGGTGCATTAGTTCCTGTCTTTTAGAGCCCCTGTGAGTTTCCTGTTTAGCTGCCCTGTTTTCTCTGACCATTCATAAGTATACAGTGTGTTCCTCCTACCCCGTGCTGAGATTTCTCCAGCTGGTGTTTATAAGTGGAACTACATTATTAGTAATAAGCTGGTTTCTCTGGCTTTTGCTTTTCCTACTTACACAGGAACTTAGGCCCCTGTGACCTGTTCGTCAAGTATTTCTAGGTGTTCCTAATGAGTACCTTATGTGTAGTTACAAACCAGCTAGTCTCACGATGGTGCCGCTATGTCAACAAACAATTATGTGTCTGCCCCAAGTGAGGCCCAACAGCCCTTGAGATGGCAAAGCCAAAGTGGGGAAGAATGTGTGATGATTTAAAAATATGACTCAAAATTCTTTGATGTTCGTTCAGTCAAGAAGTTGAGACTGTGTCCCTTCCCTTGGAATAGAGGCAGGCCAGTCATTGCTGTGACTAACAGAGTATGGCAGAAATGATGGTACGTGGCTTCTGAGGTTGTCATAAAAGACCATGCACTTCCACTTGACTCTCTTGGAAATATTCTCTCTCCAGGTGCTCCCTCTTGAGATGCTCTCTCTCAGATCCCAGCTGCCACACTACAGGAAGACCAAGCCTCATGGAGAGCCCATGTGTAGTTACTTTGTTCAACAGTCCTGGCTATGTGCTGACTTTGAGTCATCGAGCTAGACATGTGAATGAAATAGCCTCCAGATAATTCTAGTGTCAAAAAGTCTGACTCACTCCAGCCCTCTTACTCCCAGCCAAAGCCCAGACTTTGTGGCACAAAGATGACCCTTTCCTCTGCTGCCCTGTCTGAATGGCTGATCCTTTGAGTCATGAGATATGCAAAAATTATTATTGTTTGGAATAGTTTGTTATGCAGACTATGGATCCCTGGAGGAGAATGCCTTACTTTCCTTTTGGATTTTGTGCTATTATTTTGTCACAGGGATCCCAAGTAGTGCTATTTATACTTCTGAGCTCAATCAGATTCAGACTTGCCCCTTCCATCCTACAGCTCAAGCTTCTTAAATAGGTGGAGACTTTAGTTCTTGGTTTCCTCTTTCAGTCAGATAAAGGCTGAGAAGCATTTTTACCTACAGAGGCCCACTGGGTCTGTGCTATGTCTTCTCCAGACTTCTTTCTCCTAACATTGCTCAGCATCTCTGTGTCAGCAGGCCTCTGGTGGGTGCAGTTCATCAATTTCCAGATGTACCCAGATGATCCTTATTCCGAGTTGTCCTCAACCTATTGATACTTGCTGACTTTCATTTATATTTAAAAAGGGTTTGATGTTTATTGCCTGGGGATGATGTGAGAAAATACAACAGGGGGAAGACTAGATATTTCTCTTGCAATCTACACATGTAACCCAAATGCTTGACCCCATCTATACCTTCCTTACCAAAGTCCTCACCAGCATGTTGTGAGGACTTGGGAGAAAAAATTCTTTGCCCTCTCTTCTTATGCTAAGTTTTAAAATGGGCTAAAACAATGGAAATCTAACTTTTCTTATCTATGGGATGCCTTGAAGGTAATATCAATTGCCTAACCCAATAAAAGAAGAAATAAATAAAACATTTCAAAAATTTCTTGTAAATACAAAGAAGCACTGATGAAGCTGATCACCTGTTTCATATCATGTCACCTAGTCTACTACAACTCTGTGGATTATAAAGTAGCACATTTGGAGGGCTGATATCTGAGTTTTAAATTAACTTCATAATGGCCTAAGAATTGAATCACTAGTACATGGTGTGGATGGGGTATTGAGAATTACTAGTCCACTTTCTTTAATCACAGAAAAGTAAACTTAAGTTCTGCAGGTGCTTTTTTATTCTCACATTAATAAGTCCTGTGAGACTGAAGTCATGAGTTGTGCAAAATCACACTATAGGGGTGCCTGGGTGGCTCAGTTGGTTAAGCGACTGCCTTCGGCTCAGGTCATGATCCCAGAGATTCGGGATTGAGCCCCGCATCAGGCTCCCTGCTTGGCGGGAAGCCTGCTTCTCCCTCTCTCACTCCGCCTGCTTGTGCTCCCTCTCTCACTGTGTTTCTCGCTGTCAAATAAATAAAATCTTTAAAAAAAAATCACACTATAGTGGTGAAATTTGGACTTCTGTATGGTAAATCAATGAATTTTTGGTAAATGAATAAATTTAGAAGTACCTAAAAGATGGAGATGGTGTCTTCTGGTTGCAGTTCCTCTGCCTGGTTCTCTCATTTTGGAATCTTATCCTGCATATTCCACTTACTAGCCTTGTCTTTGGATAATTCATTCAGCTTCTTTGTGTCTTAGTTTCTTCATCTGTAAAGTGGGGATAATGATATGTACCTCAAAGAATTGTGGAAGAAGAATTAAGTGGGATAATGAAAAAAGAACCTGGTGTCCACTAAAGTTTCTATCTATTCTCAGTTTCTCAATAACATTTGCAGTTAGGTGGGTCATGTGTCTTTTCCTGGCTGATCAAATGTGAAAGTACTGTGTGTCACTTCTGGAATGAGGCATTAACAAGTTCATGACTAAGTCACTGATCTTTTTCTTTTCTTGCTGTGACAACTGAGGAGGTAGCATATTACAGGTGACATCGCTACAAGATGGTAGAGCTTTAATTAGCCTGGGTCCCTGAGTGACAATGTGGAGCAGAGCCCTGACTACTATGATCAGATAGGTTTCAAAGACAAGAAACAAACTTTTCTAATGTCAAGCCACTGAGAATTTTACTGCAGCATAAACTTAGGCTATTGTAAATAATATGTATCTTATAGGAAGTAGGGTGCTGTTATAATAAAACCATGAAATATTTATGTTTTAAATATTGGCTTGATGCATAGGCAGAAGGCAGTAAGGATAGTGATCTCAGAGGTCAGAAGAATGGAAATCCATGCTATGTTGGGACAACATATTTGGCAGTACTGTTATCTAGTATAACTTGAGAAGGAGGTCAAATTCTAATGAACTTTGAGTTGTAGGGGAAAGGCTAAAAAATAGAATATTTTCTGAAAACATGATTCACAAAGAACTATGGATGCAGATGTTGGCCCATGAAATCAAAGAGAAAGTCTACTAAATATTTGAGAGGATCAAGAAGGAAACTGCCATATAGTAGTCTTCGCCAGCCTGGATGCTTGAGTAGTGTGTAGGTTAAAACATCCTACTGATCCCTATTAGATGTTAAATATGTGCACGAAATGAACTTTTCTGTTGAGTCATTGAGATTGGGAATTGTTACAGCAGTGGAGGCCTGGCATGTATCGACTAACATAGTATATAACAGCATTAGTAGAGTGCACAGAATGAACAGTCATCAAGCGTTTCCCCATACTTCTTATTACGTTTGCTACTGTTGTTTTTGCAGTGATTGTTGGAACTGTATGATTGTGGATGATGGAATCCAGGTCAGTCTAATAGCAAAAGAGGATAAAGCTGTGGTAGCCAGAGTAAAGAATAGTGTTAATTTTGGTTTACACAGGGATTGCAAAATGAAATATAAATCAGAGAAAGGGAGGCAGTGTAAATAAGTGGGGTGAGCTAGAAATTGGGAGAGCAGGAACTTTGTGCTAAGGGTGTAGTCAATCTTGGCTCCAGCTAATGCACATCTGGATTTTTCAAGAGAAGCTATAAAGTCAAAGCTTTATAGGAATTTTCCAAGAGTTTGAAGTGTTGGTAACTATTTAAATATTTAACAAATACTAGGTGGGCCAGGTAAGAATCATGGACTACCAGTTCTCCACCAGTAGATCTCCCCTAAGAACCAAAAATGTCTAATGGCCAACAAGATCTCTGAGGATAAATCTAATATGTCATAATTTGCAGAATCATAATTGTTTAAGGTTACTGTTTTTTGGATTCACTTTCAACCCATCTGAAACTTACATTCCCCTTGCAACATCTCTGCCAAATTGTCTTCCAACTGAGAATTGAATACCCCTAGAAGTAGGTGGCTTACTATTTTATGAAGTGTGATATTTTGCATCTTTGGTATTCTCAAATTGTTAGGAAGTTCTTTGTGTGTTTGAGGTGAACTTTGCCTTCCTGTTGCCTCCCTTATACTTTGCCTCCCACTCTTCCCCCCTGCCACTGGATTATACCTTATAATCAATTTACCTAATGATACTGCAGTGGGTGTTTTTTCTTCTAAGCTACTCCTCTTCCCTCCTCTGCTCACTTCTGGCAATAGCACCTTCCTTTGAGTATTCTTTGTACAGAAGAGCTCCAAGTCACAATATTCTGTTCCTTACCTCCTGCCCAAACCAAACCACAGAAGATCCAGGACTGGCCAATTATAAGAGTTTATCCAGCCCAGTGTTTGGGGATTGGTGCAGGGGTGCCCCGAATTGGGCAGCTTGGTGTCTTTTCTGTAGATTTAATATAAGGCACTCAAAAGAAAAACTCTGTGTGTGATTGCTCTCAAAACAAAGAATATTTGTATTCCTTCTGCTCCCAAAGTGTGCTGCATAGATTAAGATGTCTGACGCACAAGAAAGTGATGACAAAATTAAGAAGGTAGCAGAGCAGAAAAGAGAGAGAAGTGAGAAAGATGAAGAGAACAACCTCTGTTTCTTTGTGACCTTCTTCATCCTTATATCCTTGTATTTCTTAGGTATGAAAGAATTGTTGCACTAGTTTGTGTTGAGTTCCTACCACTTACGCCAAAAGGGTCCTGTTTTAAACTATGTTGGAGATCATGTTTATAACAGCCCACATGTGGTACTATAATTTTACCTCTTCCTTGAATTTTGTGTCCTTTTATACATTGTTATTTAGAGCATTTACAACATATTTCCTAATTCATTTTAACTCTTGAGTGTTTCTGTGTTCAATGATTTTATTTTTGTTGCAAATGTTTTTGCATTTTATGAATTTATTATGTAAACAAACTATACACAAAATTGATTCCATTTTTTTTAGTGAGCTTTGACTCTTTGACACTAATAGCCTATGACTGAAATGTTCTACATCTCATACATCATAAAGCAACATTGCATCATGAAATACTTATCTGCATTTCCAATAATTATAGTTATTCATTTGCAAGAAACTGCAGGCACTTATATTTTTTCTTTAGGTTGATCCCACCCTTATGAGTAGTGACCAGGAATAGAATTCTGGAGCAGTTTGCTTTATTGCTATTTTGAAGAAGGTCTTTGTGGTTAAGTACAATTTTCTACAGGAATCACACTCAGGGTAGTTCAGTGGGCCGTGTCAGCTGCATGTAAGGAGTGTGACATTAGGGGAAGTTTAATGTGTTTTCCACCTTGAATAGTCACTGTCATTCATGCTTTTAGCACATTTTTAGATTTCAAACATGATCTATCACAATATTCCTGCCTGTCCAAGGGATGGTGCCATTACTATGGTTACCTTCTGGCTGGCTGGCCCCATACAGTTTCCAGTGTTCTTCATTATACACCAGCCCAGGTGCCCCTACTTGGAAATTCTAAACACATGGGAAATACATTGAGAATAATAAGTAGAACTAAGAATACACACAGAGAATTAAGGCAGTAAAGGTTTAACTTCATTCTCAGGTAATACATCCAGCTTTCCAGGGCTGAGCAGGTTTTCTTCCTCCCTCTGGCTCACATCTGCATGGGATGTCTCATGGCATGAAAGCTTTCTACACATCAAAATGGGTTGAAAATGAGATTTTTTGGAACGGATGTGCCTTCTGAGAGCAATTTTCCAAAGCTGTAATTCTTATTAAGTAAGGGATCCAACAGTTAGGAAGTCCCTAATGCCCAACTGGTTGGGGTTCTCTTTAATTCAGGTTGTCAGTCACCAACTATATACAGCGATGAATGAAGAGAATGATTATTTTTATTCACATCTTCCATTGTAGATAAATATGTCCCACTTCATTTTTTACTCTGAGAATGGAGCGTTAAGATCTATTCCTTTTGTTCTGTTGCTGCAGATTTGTTAAAGACATTCTGTTATTTGATGGAATTATTTTTGAGGGAAGGAAAATACCTTATATCTTACTCTAATTTGTACCAGATGTTGGCAAGAGTGTTACAGAAAACAACAGGTTTCAATGAGAATGTAACCATATTATACACTATACCGTGTAGTATGTATTATACAAGTACTGATTACAATAGCCAATAATAAGCTTATTTTTAAAAATACACTAATTAAATTCCAAGTCCATGTTTTAGATTTTGCGCTTTTTATTAACAAAGTTAGGTTTTTATAAAAAAAAGAATAGATTGCCCGCCACTAGTCGCTGTATGGAAACTAGTATTACCAAGGTGCTTGCAGCCATATAGCCACAAGGAGGAGCTCAAGCATCAAATTAAAAATTAACACATCCGATTAAGTGTGGTACATACTGCTTTTGGCAGTGATTAAGGCAATATTTATTCTTATATGGAGATGTGGTGACCTGTAGGCCTCTTTCCCAGATTAATATCACTCTGGGACATTTGTGTTGATATGCTGGTGTTTTCCGGAGTATTTAAATAAGTATGATCATATAGACATAACACACTTCACCTAGTAACCAGATGGATCTTTAAAAGAATGCAAGTGAGATGATGCCACTCACTGGTTTAAACCCTTTCGGTGGCTTCCTTCTGCTTCAAGAATAAACTGTGCAGTCTCCTCTGTGGCCTGCACGGTCCTAAATCATCTGGTGGTAATGTACCTTTCTGACGCCACCTCATGCTGGTCTCCCCACACACCTGCAGCTGTGGCCACATTTGCCTTCTGTAGAGGAGCTCTGTTTCTGCCTCAGGTGCTTCACACTTCTGGTTTCCTCTGTTCTTCCAGGTCTTTGCATGCCTGCCTCCTTGTCATCCTTCCGGATTCGGCTTCAGTGTCACCTCCTACACTTGTTTGTGACCTTTACTGAATGTAGGTTGGCTTCCCCTCCTGCCTTCCATTATTCTCTGTCCTCATTCTCTGTTCATTAGTTCTTAACAGTTTTTTAAAAAAGATATTTTATTCATTTGAGAGTGAGAGAACAAGTGCAGGGGGAGGGACAGAGGGAGAGAAACTTCAAGCAGACTTCCCACTGAGTGCAGAGCTTAATGCCCGACTTGATCTTACAACCTGGAGATCATGACGTGAGCTGAAAACCAAGTCAGGCACATGACCCACTGAGCTGCCCCGGTGCCCTCATTGTTTCTTAACATTAACGACAGTCTATAATTCCTTTGGTCATTTATGTGTCTTTCATTTGTTACCTAGATTCTGTGTTTGAACGTATATTAGAGTAGGAACTTTGTCTATTTCACACTGTGGTATTCATGGTGCCTAGCTCAGTTCCTGGTATTAAGTGTGTGTGCAGTAAACATTTTTTGAATGAATTTTTATAATTGGAACTTAAAAGAATATGACTGGGTCTAGTGTGGTCCTCGAATCAAAGTTGTGGAAATGGTTTTTAAAAATTAGTCTCCTACCTCTATGACCTTTACCTTTAGTTTCAAGGACTCCATCTGTCCGAAGCAGGAGGATATTTGGCTTGTTTGGAGCCGCTGCTCTTCCATACAGAAGTCTTTTGAGAAGGCTCTCCAAGAGTCCACTTCTTTGAGTATGGACAAGTAGGTTCCTTTAAAAGCAGATTCCCTGTTCATGTGTATGTATACAGCAAATTTATTTTGGCTCTTCTAAAATCATGTCTTAGAACATATTAAGCTTGATTTTTTACCCAGTTTATTATTTTACTAGGTATAACATATTTCACTTTATGTGGGTTTTGTAAATAGTTTCTGATTCTTTCAGTAATGATTAGTAATTACTCAACCTTGCTCATTTTCTCCCTCTTTCCAGGAAACGTAGTAAAATAATACATTTATTTATCAAGAAAATGAAAACATGCTTTCTGGGAAATATAGTCATGGACAATTCCCTAAAGAAATATATTTGATCCTTTCACAGGAAGAAAGTTGACACATTATCTGTTAGGATGACCTTTCCAAAAGCCATGCTTACATATTTTAAAATTTGCAGAGCAACAAAAGAAGTTAATATGTTTTTTATTACTCTCAGGAATCACTTTGTCAAGATATGGTATGAAAAAATGGTCTTGACTTTTGGGAGATTTGGAAAAAATAAATATGATTGAAGTAGAATATCAATTTCTTTTCATAGATTACAACTTAATGGGGCACCTAGACACCTGGCACTACATGACTTGTTTCCCAGAACCCAATGAGAGAGGAGTCTAGGAGTTAGATGTCTTAGTCAGGAGGTAGTTGATGAAGGTGCTCAGTTAAGATGTGTATTGTGTCTGGGTGCTATTAAGCATGCAACATCATTCTTGTGATGTTAAATATTTGTGACTAAAAGACAGTGGCACTTGATGGGTCTTGTGGCTTTTAACTGTTGGTGTCACTTTTAGTTCCAACTATATGCGGTACTCTGTTTCAGTATCTTCAGTAGATTGATTACAAAAATGGCCTTAATTTCCCAGGAATCCCTGGAAACATAGCCTTTGCGATGAGACTTCACAGTAACTGCCATTAAGAGGTAGAGTATGTTTTGTCCCCTTTTTGAATCTGGGTTTACCTTATTACTTGCTTTGGTGAGCAGAATGTGACTGAAATAACATTATGTTACTTCTGAGCCTAGACCTCAAGTGGCCCCATATATTTCTGTTCATGCTGCTGTCCCCCTTCCTTCAACATGAACAAACTGGGGCTAGCCTGTAAGAAGCTGACAGATCATTTTTGGTAGAGCTGAATCATCCTTGACCAGCCAGCACGTAGTTAACCGATCAGCTGATTGTAGCCAATGAACAAGTCTGACTGAGATCCGCTAGCCTGGGCTACACCAGAAAATCTACCTTGTCCAGCTGTGTAATCATGAACAAAAATAAATTGTTACCATTTAAAGTTCTTTCATTTTTTTTTCTTTTTTTTTTAAGTCATTTTGTTTTGAGTTCACTTGTTGAACAGCATTATTCTGAAGACAGTTAACTTATATATTACTGGACATATGTTTCTGGTGATAGAGATTATGTAGTTTTAGATATTGGTGATTTTGTGGCTCTGGGTTAGATTAACTATAGTTTTAAGTAATAGTGATTTTGTGGTTCAAGGTGTAAGGTCCTTAATGATGATGGGATTTAGGGTGCGTGGGTGGCTCCATGGATTAAAGCCTCTGCCTTCAGTTCAGGTCATGATCTCAGGGTCCTGGGATCGAAGCCCGCATTGGGCTCTCTGCTCAGTGGGGAGCCTGCTTCCTTCTCTCTCTGCCTGTCTCTGCCTACTTGTGAACTCTGTCTCTGTCAAATAAATAAATAAAATCTTTAAAAAAATGTTGATGGGATTTGGAGGTAATTATGGCAATATGACTGACATTTATAACATGATGATGTTGGTATTTGTAATTTTGATGAATAAGATATTAATGATTTTATAGATGTTTTATAGATGTTGACAGCAGTTGGTATTGCTACCCATCTGATATGTTGGACAGCTCAGATTTTCTGCCACATTTTGCCACAATCTGATGACTAAATGATACCTCTTGGTGCCACTAAATTTCTAAGGAAGCTCAATAAACATTGTTCTTAGTTTCTTGCTAAACTGGTCAAATTGAGATATTGGTGGGCTTGTTTTCACTGCTTGTACGTGTGTGCACATATACACACATAACACAAACATACAGACACCCACTAGAGGAGGGCTAAGGGGGATACTGGGCTATTGCAGTGTATATGTGGAAGTCATCCTTGGCTTTATCAATCTGGGTCCTATTGGCATAGATGCTAGAAGGGGACACCTTCTTCCACCCATTCTCATGATTTTTCAGAAAACAAACAAACAAATGAAAAACACCTGCTCTGAGCCTCCATTTTTATAAGAAGGGTTGATAAACTGGTATAAAAATATCTGGTCCTTGTTTTCTTTGGTTAAGCATGTCAAGTGATGACAGACAGAGCTCTATCTACTCTTCAACAGTCCATGCCAGGCACCCCTCCCAGGAGAGCCCTGCTCCCATCACCAAAACCGCCCTGTTCTTCCAGGTGGAAATAGTTATGCTTGTATTTTGTTTCCTACTTAATTTCTTTGCCAGTGTATCCATCTGAACTCTGGAGCCCCAGAATCTCTGTAAGGATCCCTGTATATTTTCTGAGGATGTTTCCCACCTTTGTTAACTTTGTGGATAAATGGTTAATAAAACTCCTTCTCTTTTGGAATGAGAATTTGACCTTTAACTTGTTAACTCAGTTCCCCTGGTAACTTGACAATGACAGAATATCAACTATGCTTCTAGGCAGGATTGCTTGTGCTAAAAATGATCTTTGGCAAATTGCATCTGGACTGGAAGGGCTATGAATGAACTATAAATACTTGATAAGGAAGCTATGCTTTGGGTGTTCTTATGAGTTGGGACTTTGATCTGGGCACACATCCTGCAGGGAACTTGGAAGCTGTGGATTCTTCAGGTTAGCAGGTTTTAGGTTGGGGGAGATCCCGTACTTGTCTGACATGGGTCTCATCTTCTCATATCTGAGCTGTTAGACTGCTTCAAGGACTATTGTGGAAACAAAACCCTTGAAGTTGTCCTTAGGCAAGCCCTGGTTTTTATCCTTAACCTAATAGATGTCAAGCGTGACCTATGGTAGTCTTGTGAATCTGAATGTTTAATTGAACATAAAAAGATCTTTGGTGGACTCAGCATGGGTCCATAGGTCTAGCTGCTGATCCACTTGAGGCATCTCTGGCCCAGAAAGACTCCATGGCAGATGTTCTGGCCATGTAAGTGTGTTCGGGCATAATTCATCATGCATGAGGTACGTACCAGGTGATGGAATGTGGGGATGCCTGTTCACCTGGGCTTTGCAGACTCTGGTACTAAGATATTGACAGAAGTGTTGTCTAAGCAATGTGCCAGGCTGCAACATCTCTAACCAGACTAAGGGTATATGGAGAAGGATTTTCTGGGAGGAGACTGAGGATCTTGGGGGATGGTTCTGTTGCTGGCAGTACTGGCCATGGGTTGGCTATTTCCTATTAAAACCAAAGAGCATTCACAACAAGGGGCTCTCAGGACAACCCCCAACCTGTCATAGGAAAAGCAGTCTTTACATTCATCTCAAGCATGCCTCCAACCACAGGAGGGCCTTGCGTTGGAAGAACCTGGAGAAGTTCTGGCCTCGCTGCTATGAATGTCAGGTGTGCAGATCTGTGCAGGATGATTCAGGCCTTCAAGCAAGGGCCTCTGAAATCTTCTCAGTCAGACTTCCTGTAGGAAGAGGAAGCGATGGCCACAGGCAGCTCCAGGCTTCAGTTTTACCAGATGAGCCATTATAGAGGGAAGAGCTTGCCTCCTTCACTTCATTCTGTCAGGTGTGCTGTGGCTGGCACTCCTGCCCTGGACTGCATGGGCTTCTTGAACAAAGAGGCTATGATGCTGAGAGCGATTCGGTCGTTGCTGAGGAGCAGGCTGTTGGGAACATCAGAAACAAAGGAGCTGATCAGTTTCACAAAGGAAAATTAGAGGGCTGGGATGCAAGGAAATGGGACAGGATGCTGGGAAGGCTAAATGAGAGTTGTCCACAACAGTATCTCTGAGCATCCAGAAATAAAGTGGAAAAGCAATTGTTTGCATTTGTTTACTATCGTCTTAATCCCCTACAAGCCACTGAATGGTGCAAAGCCAAGACAAGGACAAAAACCAGGTCTTAAACATAGAAGTACCTTATTATATGTTGGAATGCAGATGAGAGAGATATGTGAACATTTTTAGTTAGAGATAAAAAATGGTAAGTGCCATGATGTAGACATAAACCCAGAGTTTATAAAAAACAACAATGATAGTGACAACTCAGAAAACACTGGAGAATTCCGGCATTCTTGGATTTCAGCTAGTAGAGCTCAACTCAAACTTCAGTGTACACACACATCACCTACAGATCTGGTTAAAATTCAGGTTCTGATTCACTGGGTCTGGGGAGGAGCCCAAGAGCCTGCATCTCTAACAAGCTCCCAGATGTCTCTGCTGCTGCTATTCAGGGACCTTGAATTGCATAGCAAAGCAGGAGAGGGTTAGGTCACTGCATTTCTGTTCCTATAGAAGAAGTGTTAGCAGCTGCCCGCCAGAGACATTTGGATGGCATTAGGTTAGCCTCCCCAGTGCAGCACGGGATGTGAGAACGCTTGTTGGAGGGGTCTCTTCTAAATGACAGTTCCTGGTGGGGCAGCTCACACGACCCTGGAATGCTAACGTTGGCAGTTTCTCTTTGTGCTGTGGCAGCACTTGCAGAAGCACATTATGCTGCTAAATGAATTATACACAGTGAGATAATCATGGACCTCCACTGCCAACGGGCAGTTCCCACTGGAATGAATTTGGAGAGGGAGAGTATTAAAAAAATAGCCAAACTGCAGGATAATGTGTAACCAGAAATATTTTCAAAATGAGCCATAAAAAGATGTTTGGAGAAAGTTAATTTTTAAATGTCTGCTCCCACTCTGTTGTATGGACTCCCTGGAAAGCTGAGACTATCATTCCTTCTGTTTCTATAGCTCTCCCCCAGGCTGTATTTGGAAAATACTGATTTGTCTCCTTGATATGTTAAGCAGCAAATCCAACAACAAGTTTTAACTTGCTGACTGGAATCTTCATAGCATGGTCTTAACCAGATACAACTTATAGCAGGGAACCCAATTGTATTCTAAATTGGATCCTTCCTTTATGTTAGAAGAGTAAATGGTGGTGCTCCTCAAAATAGTCAATGGCCAAATGTCTGTATCTAGAACTAAAATGATGGAGATTCTTGGGTGGCTCAGTCAGTCACATGTCGGACTCTTGCTTTCAGCTCAGGTCATGTTCTCAAGGTCATGGGATTGAGCCCCATGCAGGGCTTTGTGCTCAGTTGAGTCTGCTTAGGATTTTCTGTCTTTCCCTCTCACTTGTATTCTCTCTCTCTCCTTCCCTCTTTCTCTCTAAAATAAATAAATAACTCTTTAAAAAAAGAACTGAAAAGGATGAATACAACAAAAAGAATTATGGAGGAATAGAGCTCTGGGAAATCAGGACATACTGCAATTTAGGAGCTGGCCATCTTTCAGGAAGTCACTGGTTATTTCAACTTTGAATTAGAGTTTCAACCAGAAATTAGAGTTTCTGGTTTAGACCAATATGTTTAAAAAGTAATTGTTTAATAGTATTTTAGGTTAACTTTTCTCTAGCATCTAATAGTTTTTGAAAAGGATTGAAGGTATGCACAACCACTAAAGCAATGGTTTTTCCTGTTTCATTTCAATGACAAATATATTGAAACTGGCACAATGCACATTAGATTGTTCCAACAAATAAACACTCAGCTGTAACTCACCTGACCTGTCCTTGGATCTGTTTTTTTTTTTTTTTTCTTGTTTTGTTTTGTTTTATTTTGAGTGGGGTGGGGGGTGGCTGGGGTTATTCCATAGCCAGGAGCTTAATTATGCACAATGCCTGTTTGTTCCTGACCCTGGAGTACAGTGAGAAGACCCAGTGAATTCAAGGAAAGAAAAGCAATTTGTAACTCAAAGGCTTAAGTTTCCATTTGATTTTTTTCATTCTATAAACATGCAAAGCTGTGTCAGTTATGTCTCACAAATATAATTTGCAAATACTTAGCAAATAAAGTTAAGGAAACGAAATGGCAGCTGGTCTTCATAACTGGATTAGTTACACTTCTTCTTCTTCTTCTTTTTTAAATATTTTATTTCTTTATTTGAGTAAGTGACAGAGAGAATGAGAGGGAAGAAGCTCAGAGGGAGAAGCAGACTCCCCACAGAAATGGGAGCCCGATGTGGGACTCGACCCCAGGACTCCAGGATCATGACCAGAGCTGAAGGCAGTGGCTTAACCAACTGAGCCACCCAGGTTCCCCACTAGTTATACTTCTTAGGAGGCTTGTCCTGACTACCCTATGTTATACTTCTATGGGGGGTCCCTACTCCCCAACCTGCTGCCTTCCCTTTCCCACAGCAGCCCCGATCTCCTTGACTCTATACTATTTTTTCCATAGTATTTTTCACCTTCTCATATGATTTATCATTTTTAAATTTATTTTCCTCCTTGACCATCTCCCTTCTCTATAATGTTACCACTTTTTTAAAAAAAGATTTATTTATTTATTTGATAGAGAGAGAGATCACAAGCAGGCAGAGAGGCAGGCATAGAGAGAGGAGGAAGCAGGCTCCCCGCCAAGCAGAGAGCCAGTTGTGGGGCTTGATCCCAGGACCCTGAGATTGTGACCTGAGCTGAAGACAGAGATTTAACCCTCTGAGCCACCAGGAACCCCTATAAATGTTACCACTTATAAGAGCAGGAAACTTTATTGTTCATTGATGTATCTTGCATGCCTAGAACAAGCCTGCCTGGTCCTTGCTACCTTGCTAGGTTTTTAAATAAAGGAATGATTACACACACAGACACACACAGACACACACAGACACACACACACACACACACACACAGGATTTAGAATAAGTCAATTCCCATTTTCTTAGATCAGGTTAAAATTAGGATATAAACTATCAAACTTATACTATGTCTCAAAAATGATAAAGATATCATAAAATACTACCTCTTAAACTTTTTTTTTCCAACTAAAGAGAAAAAAAATGTTTTTTTTCTGTCATAGAACAGAAGAGACCACTTGGTTATGGCACCAATGAGAGTTCATTTTGTCATAATAAAAATTTTATTCCCACATAGATCAATTAAAAACCAAAGTGTCCAGTTAAACTAGTGTTTCACAACCTTGGCATTATTGATGTTTTGGGCTGAAAAATTCCTTATTGTGGGGTGCTGTCCTGTGCATTATTTAGCAGCATCCCTGGCTTCAACCAACTAGGGACCAGTGTGAATGCCCCCTCACTCCCACCAGTTTTGACAACCAGAAACGTTTCTAGACCTTGCCATATATTCCCTGGGTGCAACCACTTAGTCGAACCAATCAACCTTATTTTATATAGGCTTATCAGCTTCCAGAGGTCTATCTTCAACCATTAAAGGAATAATAGCTATCGTTCATTAAACACTTAATGTGGTAGACAGAATAATAGCTCCCAAAGATGTCCACACCCTAATCCTGGGAACCTGTGACGATGTCATAGGGACTTTCAGATGTGATTAAGGCTAAGAACCTTGAGATGAGGAGATTATCTTGGTTACCCAGGTGGGTCCAATCTAATTAAAGGTGCCTTTAAAAGTTTCAGAGCCTTTAAAAAGAGAGAAATGTGATCACAGAAGGTTTAGTGAGATGCAGTGTGATGAGGACTCAATCCTTGTTGCTTACTTTGAAGATGAAGGAAGGGGCATCTACCAAGGAATGTAATGGTCTCTGCAAGCTGGGCCTTCATTAACAGCCAATAAGAAAACTGGGACCTTGGTCCTACAACTACGAGGAATCTGAATGAGCAAGGAACACATCCTGCCCTCCAGCCTAGGAAAAGGAATGCAGCCTTGTTGACATCTGAATTTTAGTCTGATAAAATCAGGTAAGACCAGTGTGGAACTTAGAACCTGCTGAATTATAAGATATAAATTTGCATTAAGTCACTAAGTTTGTCCTAATTTATTACAGCAATAATAGAAAATGAATACAACTTACCATGCTGAAATTTTTCCATCCTCCCATTTTATAGATGTAAATGGCTGAACTGTGTACCCACCAACTTGTATGTTCTAGTACTTGGAATGTGACTATATTTGGAGATCAGTTCTTTAAAGAGGTTAATTAAGATTAAATGAGGTCATTAGGATGGGCCCTAGTGCAATGACTGGTGTCCTTATAAAAAAAGATTAGGATAGTGATACATACTGAGGGAAGACCATGTTGAAGACCTATGGAGAAGATCACCATCTACAAGCCAAGGAGAAAAGCCTTCAGAAAAAACCAACCCTACAACAACTTGATCTTGGATTTATAGGCTCCCCAGGAAAAATATGTCTTGTTTAAGCCACCTGGTCTGTGGCATTTTGCTATGGCAGTGCTAGAAAACTAATGCAATTGAGGAGAAAGAAATTCAGGTTACACAGATAAATTTCCCTAGGACATACAGCTAGTATAGCAGGGATTAGAGTCTCCAAAATCCATGATATTAATCCGTACACCAAGTGATTTCCTTAGCTGGTCAAGATTATAGATGCTCTGGAACATTCTCACTATTGCCAATTTACAGAGGAAAAGTCCGAGACATACATTCAAATTTTGACTATGACTTTCTAGCTGTTGTATCTCCAGTGACTTATTGATCTCAGAAACTCAGTTTGCTCATATGTAAACACGTTATTTTCTTTCCAAGATTACTCAGAGAATTAAAATGAACAATGAATGCAAAAAATACTTTGTCATGTGCAGACACTATGGAAATGTGAGGTGGTATTATTAACATGTCACTACTGCTGGGAGAAGAAATTGAATGTTGTTCTGATAGCACCTTCCAGACCTTCTTTTAGGTATTTTTAGTAAATGTCCATTTTGAAACTCAAGAAGTAATTATGAAGTATTCTTTGAGGTAAATAAGAATGTACAGAATCAGTATTTTCTTTCCACGTTTCCTTCTAAAAGATAATTCACATGTATTTTGTTTGAAATTCCCAATGGAGGTATTATCAAGTAGAATGTTCAGAAAGCCTGTGGGAAGAACAGTAGCTATTTAAAAAGGAAGGGGGACCGTCTACTGATTTGAACTGTCTGTATTGTCTGCTTTATTATGGGGTAAGAATAAAAAACAGAGATACTTGTGCTAAAGTTAACAAGACAGCTTTCCACAGAAGAACAATGTGTTCCACGAGTCTCTGTTTCCATGCAATATTCTAGGGAGGAACCATATTTTGGTTTGAAACTCTGTAAGTTTCTCTTCCCATAATATCTACTGTCACAAATGATAGTGCTTGTATGTAAGATAAAAGAAGCCTCAGGGGGCACTGAGAGGATCTCTCAACCCCATTAAGTTTGTTTCAACCCTTCCCTTTAGGAGGAGATTGTACAATTGCCCCCATCCTGTCATTGAATTCATGATAAGGGTAAATTTAGTGTCAACATGGAGAGATAACATTCTTTCTTACAGATGTTAAGAAACATGTTTCTTGGGTGCCTGGGTGGCTCAGTGGGTTAAAGCCTCTGCCTTCAGCTCAGGTCATGATCTCAGGGTCCTGGGATGGAGGCCAGCATCGGGCTTCTGCTCAGAAGGGAGCCTGCTTCTTTCTCTCTCTCTCCCTACCTCTCTGCCTACTTGTGATCTCTCTCTATCAACTAAATAAATAAAATCTTAAAAAAGAAACATGTTTCTTATAGATGTTACTGGTTCTGACAAGTTAAACATATGCCATTTATGTTCTAGAATGTCCTTTCCCCTCCACCCTGTCTTGAGTACTTCTTTGTATTCAGCCTACAAGACCTAGCTCAAGTTTCACTCTTTTTTTTGGTGACTCTTTTCTCACCTTTCCCAGGCACTGTAAATTCTTATCTGCATGCCTGAAATACCTTATTCAGATCTCAAGTAGACTGTTTACTATCTTATATAATAATGATTTGTTTATCATTTTGTGTAACAGGGATTTATGAGGTTTTCAATGACAGGTGTATTTTAGTGTTCCCATCACTGTGCCTGGGACATAGCAGGCATACAATAAATATATCAGTTAATTTCTGATCAAAGGAAGGATCTTGGATAGTGTGTATTAATAGTTGTTTTAAGTAAATACCTTATTAGCAACTTCTGTAAGCCAGCAACTTGAAATTATCTCACCTAAATACAGCAGTCATATACAGTTGGTCTTTATGTTCCCTATTTCATGGATGAGGAAATGGAGGCTTGAGATTAGGTGATTTGATCAAGGTAATTTGGCTAATAAGTGCTAATGAGAAGCTTGAATTTAGGTGGATTATGTACATTTATATGGAGAGTGGGTTATGGGTGTTATAGAGTCAAGACAAAATGAAACAGAGTACCACTTTTTAAAGAGAAAATTTATTTGAGAGAGAGCATGTGCAAAGCATGTGCATGGGGGGAGGAGCAGGAGGAGAGGGAGAGAATCTCAAGCAGATTCCTCTCTGAGGGTGGACCCCATCGTGGGGCTTGAGACCCTGAGAGCATGACCTGAGCAGAGATCCGGAGTCAGAGGCTAAACCAACTGAGCCCCCCAGGTGCCCCACATTTTTTTGTCCTTAATATCATTTTATCTCCCTTCTTTTTCTTTCCTGCCTCTGTGATACGCCTTTTATACAGCCACCTAGGCCTGGTGTGATAGGTGGAATTATTGCTCGTCTAGTAACTCCCATGAATTTGTCATGTGGCTTTGAAGAGTCTCCCACTAGAGTGGGCAGAGTAATCTTCCCTACCCCTTGATGTTGAACTTAGCCATGTTACTTGCTTTGGTTAATGGATTGTGAATGGGCATGACAATGGGCCGGTTCTGAGCTGACATCTTAAGTATCGTGTGTTGTATTTCTGTTCACGTGTCTTATAATTCATCATGAGAAGACTTTTCGCTGAGTAGCCACAGGTCCAGCAAAGATGAACAATGTGTGGGGGATAAACTTTATCTGAAGTCTGAAGCTGAGATGTATCATCTTATTGATAGAACAGACCTAGCACTGAAAAAAAATAAATGTTTTCTTTAGTGTAAGCCACTGAACATTTGTGATCGTTTGTTACACAGAAAGAGCTAATACACTTGGCTTTCTAAAAGCACTCAAATCAAGACTTTCTGCTAGGAGTGGAGATGGTGGAGAAGTAGGGGGACCCTGGATTTTCCTAGTTCCTCAAACATAGCTGTATTGAGGTCAGATCACTTGCAACACCCAGGGAATCGATCTGAGGACTGGGAGAAGGATCTCCAGGGTTGGAGGCAGTGTGGTAGGTGTGAGATGTGTGGAAGTGACTTGGGGGAGAGAAAAAAATTGTTGCCATGGAGGGGAGGGAGCCCTTTCCACAGTGAGAGAAAAGGGAGAGAAAAGAGAGAGGGGTTGAGAGAGTGCGGCCTCAGGTTCTCACAAGATGTAAACCTCTCCAGAGCACATAAACCTCTCTGGAGCACTGACAAAGGAATGGGGGTACTGAGTGTCGCAGGTTTTTTGCAAAGGGTGTGTGGAGCTCAAACTCTGAGGTTCTGGGAGTGCATGACTTTTGCCACAGCAGAGCTATGGCCTGTGCTCCTGGGGAGAGGGAGGAGGCTGTCTGGGGAGTGCACAAAGTAGTGTAGGGATTTCCCAGGTCGCACTGGGAGACAGCATTCTCCTTCTCTGGAGTACATTTGGAAGAAGGTAGAATTCCTCTCCAAGGACAAGAGACCCCTCAGGTACCAGCAAAAGGGCTTTCCTAGGCAGGCGGCAGAGACATGCATGGAGGCATGTGCAGAGGGTGGATAACCGAGTCGCTGCTTTTCTTGGAGTGTTGCACCATAGATTTTGTGTAACGTGAGACTGTTTTTCTGGCACAAAGGACACTAGACACAATGCAGCAAGACTGTTCTCCAGAGGAGAGGAGTGGGTCCATGTGGTGCCAGCTCCTTTAACATTTGGGGTTTTGAATCCCAGAGGGACGCCAAAGATAAAACGCAGGTGCTCATGACCCTCCTACTCTGTGAAGGCTTCTTGAACAGTAGGGTGTGTGAGATTCCCTGTCTGAGGACAAGAGAATGGGGGTGGTGACATTTTTTCCCCTCAGCACGGACATGGTGGGACTTCAGAGAGCAACACAGGGGTCCCCAGTGGAGGTGGGTGGCTCTTACACCAAAACCTTGCCCCCCCATGCCTGGGAAGTGCACATTTACTGGGACAGATTAGACTCAGTCAGAGAGGCGACCTCTCCCTAGAAAGACCAGCACAGGCATCACCCCACATGCACCAAGTCTAGTAATCATAGAGGGCTTCAAAGCATCACCTGCAGTTCTGGTGAAAATAGGACCAGGATTTACAGTTTTGTTTTGTTTTTTCTTCTTTGCAATCAAGTTTGTAATTTTTTCTTTGTTAGTTTGTTTTTTTTTATTTCCTTTTCTCTTTCTCTTTTTTGGATCAGGTCTCTTTTCTATTTTTACGTTTTCCTTTTATTCTGGAATTAAGCATATAAGTTTTTTTGTTGTTGTTGTTTGTTTGTTTTGTTTTAGAGATAGTAGGAGGGAGGGGCAGAGGGAAAGAGAATCTTAAGCAGACCTCCTGCCCTGTGTGGACCCTGATTCAGGGCTCCATCTTACAATCCTGAGATCATGACCCAAGCAGAAAACAAGAGTCACCCAGGTTCCTCCACCTTATAGTTTTCTGTTGTTCCTTTTCCTTTTCTTTCTCTCTCTTTGTTTTTTTTTGGGGGGGGGGCGTGGATATCAGGCTTTTTTGTATTGGGGTATTACTTTCCAATGGATCACTTCTGGTGGCCCCCTCCCCATGCTGTTTCTCCTCCAAAATCAGTCTGAGTGCTCTGGTTCCGCTTTACCTCTCCACTGATGCTCTTCTGCCTCCATAGAGATCCGGAAGTATGTAGTCTTAAATCTCAGGCTGATTTAATGGGTGTTCAGAGTGTTCTGGTAGATATTTAGCTCATTTCAGGGGAAATTTGAAACAGGGTCCCCCACTTCTCCACCATCTTGCCCCCCTCCGAGATCAGGCTTTTCCTTTTCTTTTCTTTTTAATTTTACATGTGCTTATTTTAATAAACAAATCAAAGCACACCTAGTTAAAGTTCCAGACACTCCCCACTGCGAGCAAGGAGGAACTCTGCAGAGGACTGAGCAGTGGGAAGGAGCAGCAAAAATGCAATAGCAGAGTGCACATAGTGTACACCAGAAACACTTCTTGAGGCCAGGCTCTCGACAGTGTAGGACCCCTTTTCAATATAGCATTACTCTCAGGCACAAGAAACATAACAAGCTTTCAAAACACATAAAAGACAGAAACTTACCCAAAATGACAGATGGAGGAATTCTCCCCAAAAGAAAGGTCAGGAAGAAATCATAGCTAGGGACTTGCTCAAAAACAGATATAAACAATATGTATGAACAAATATTTAGAACAACAGTCATAAGACTACTGGCTGGGAAGAACAAAACTGGAGGCATCATGATTCCAGATTTCAAGCTCTATTACAAAGCTGTGACCATCAAGATAGTATGATACTGTCACAAAAGCAGACACATAGATCAATGGAACAGAATAGAGAGCCCAGAAATGGACCCTCAACTCTGCGGTCAACTAAAATTTGACAAAGTGGGAAAGAATATCCAATGGAAAAAAGGCAGTCCTTTAACAAATGGTGTTGGGAAAACTGGACAGCTGCATGCAGAAGAATGAAACTGGACCATATTCTTATACCATACATAAAAGTAAATTCAAAATGGATGGAAAACCTAAATGTGAGACAGGGGATTCATCAGAATCCTAGAGGAGAACACAGGTAGCAATCTCTTCAACCTTAGACACAGAAGCAACTTCTTATTAGCCATGTCGCTGGAGGCAAGAGAAACAAAAGCAAAAATGAACTATTGGGACTTTATCAAGATGAAGCTCTCCTGCACAGTGAAGGAAACAATCAACAAAACTAAAAGGTAACCTATGAAATGGGAGAAGATATTCACAAATGACATATCAGATAAAGGGCTAGCATCCAAAAATCTATAAAGAACTTATCAAACTCAACACACCCAAAAGAAATAATCCAGGTAAGAAATGGGCATAAGACATGAATAGACACTTTTTCAAAGAATATGTCCAAATGGCTAACAGACACATGAAAAGATGCTTAATATTACTCATCATCAGGGAAATACAAATCAAAACCACAATGAGATACCACCTCACACTGGTTAGAATAGCTAAAATTAACAATTGAGGAAGCAACATGTCTTGGCAAGGATGCTGAGAAATGACACTCTCTTACAATGTTGGTGAGAATACAAACTGGTGCAGCCATCTGCAGAACAGTTTGGATGTCCTCAAAAAGTCAAAAAAAACACGCTATGATCCAGGAATCACTACTAGGTGTTTGCCCAAAGGATACAGAAATAGTGATTCTAAGGGACACATGCACTCTCATGTTTATAGCAGCACTATAAACAATGGCCAAACTGTGTAGAGATCCCAAATATCCATCAACTAATGAATAGATAAAGGAGAAGTGGTGTGTGTGTGAACATACCCAATAGAATATTATTCAGCCATCCAAAAGAATGAAATCTTGCCATAGCAATGACATGAATGGAACTAGAGGATATTATCTTAAGCAAAATAGAGAAAAAAAACATCATATGATTTCACTCATAAGTGGAATCTAAAAAAAGAATGAGCAACAAAAAAGCATAATCAGCCCTATAAATATAGAATGCAAACTGATATTTGCCAGAGGTTGGGGTGAGGTGGGGCTTGAGCAAAATGGGTGAAGGGCAGTAGTTATGGAATGAACAAGTCATGAGTATGAAGGTACAGCACAGGGAACATAGTGAATAGTATTACAATAGTGTTATATAGTGACAGATGGTAGCTACATTTATGGTGAGCATAGCATACTGTATAAAACTTGTCAAATCACTATGTTGTGTACCTGAACCTGATATAACAGTGTGTACCAACTATACTCAAATAAAAAAAAATAAAGTGAAAGTGTTCTGTAGTCATTTGTGATCTCCTCTCTCACCTAATTAGTCAAAGGGTAAGAAAAATTCCATTTAGTTGGCAGATATGAGTGTAAGCTTTCAAAGGGCATCCTGGAGCATGACACATAAAAGGAGTTGAATAATGAATGTGAAATGCTGTAAATTTCTCTGAATGCTTTCTTCATTCTCTCCTTGTCCCACATTGCTGCTTTATTGGCAGTTCCTTCTTTTATAATACCTGCCTTCTCATTCTATAGCTAGGGTGCCTTTCAAAAAAATGTTGCCCAAACAATGCTGGCTTCTTCTTCTTTTCAGAAAGAAAGAATATCCTTAGAGGTGCTTCTCTTCTACCACTGTGGCTCTGGCCACCTCTTACTCGGTGGTCCCACATTATGCAAAGTGTGTATGTGTGTGAACCTCACCTTTAAATATGTTTGTGTCCCTTCCCTCCCTAGAACTCAGACACCAATCTGGAGTGAGATGAGGAGATGCCCAGTGCATCACCCCTCAGAGGTCTCTTTCTGTCTCACTCTCCCTAAACCTGTTAGATTCATCCCTATACACTCTCTTGGTTACCCATATCCTACTCTCATTTCATCCTGTCCCCTAAATCTTGGTTATAATCAGGTGTTTGAAATAAGTCTTATATTTCACTTGAGATACTTTGCTAATGTGTGCAATTTTGAGTCCTCATGATGACTCAGGAAGATAAGAATTACTTTCCCTGATCTTACAGATAAAATAGTTCAGCTCATTAATGTTGAAAGTTCAGTTGAAATCTCAAGTCTCTGTGAATCTATCTAGTGGATATGTGATTTTCAAAGTTTCCTCTAACAGCTGAGCTCTTTCTCTTTCTCTCTCTTTCTCTTTAAATCTTACCTGGAGTCAGGGTGGCTGGGTGGCTCGGTTGGTTAAGCAACTGCCTTTGGCTCGGGTCATGATCCTGGAGTCCCAGATCAAGTCCCACTTCCTTCCCTTGGCAGGAAGCCTGCTTCTCCCTCTCTCACTCCTTCTGCTCATGTTCCCTCTCTAGCTGTGTTTCTCTCTGTCAAATAAATAAGTAAAATCTTAAAAAAAAAATCTTACCTGGAGTCTTTTATTTACAGAACACATTGGGCCACAAGTAATGAAACCCTGACTCAAGCTGGCTTGCATGATGAGAAGAATTAAAAATCTCCCCTAACAAGAAGTCTAGAGGTGGCGTGGGTATGGTGTTTTGGGCTCCAGCCTCACTTGTACATGGTTCTCTTGGCTCTGCCTTCCACTGTGTGATGCTTTCATTCTCAATTGGGAGCAGGATGGCTGCAGTGGTTCCAGGCATCCCATCTAGATCGGAAAACCCACAGAGTTGGAATTGTGATGATCTCAATTTATGAGGAAGGAACGTTTCTTAGAATTTCCCTAGCAGACTCACTTTGTGTCTTATTGCCTACACCTGGGTCACATGCTAGTTTTAAATAAAGCCTTGGAAAGGGGCCATCATGATTGGCAGATACAAAACAAGATTCACTCTGAATCTGAGACGAGGGCTCCCCTTGCCACCCTTGGTGACGAAATTCTAAGATAGTCCCTAAGATTCCCACCTCCTAGTGTACCTGTCTTGTATAATCTCTTACCTTTGGGTGTGGGTGGAAACTGAATATTATAGGATAGTCATTTCCTTCTTTTAATTGTTTTGTGGCAAATGGTGATGGAGTAAACCCTCTGATGATTATACTATATAAGACTGTCTAGTAGATGGGAGAGAGACCAGAAGTGTGAGAGAGATTCAGTACCACGAGGATTCTAAGCCACTAACTTTGAACGTGGAGGGGTCATATGGCAAGGATCTGAGGGTGGCTTGTTGGAGCTGTGAACAGTTCCTGATTGACACTAGCATCCACCAGGAGCTGACTTCTTCCAACAGTCTAAATGAGCATGGAAGCAGATTCCTCCCCAGAACTTCGAGAAAAGCATGGAATATGGCTGACACCCAGATTTTACCCTGTGAAACCCTGAGGAAAGAACCCACACACCATTCCCAGACTTCAGACAAAAGGAACTGTGAGATAATAGATGGGTGTTGTTTTAAGCCACTCATATATAATTTATTTTGCAGCAAGAGAAAACTGAAAGAAGCCATAAAGAACCAAATTCTGCCAAGGGCCTGAATGGACTTGTGAGAGACTCATGTCCCTTGGATGGCCTCTCAGTCCCAGCTGACACCTTAATTCATCCTGAGAGAACCCAGTTACTCTGGGTCCACACTTCTGACATATAGAAACTGTGAAATAATAATGGGCGTTGTTTTGAGTTGCTAGGTTTGTGGTAACCATTGTGAAGCAATATATGATTAATACACTCCCTATTCTCCACCCTCAGGTCATGTTAGCGGTAGACAGCTCAAAGCGCTGGGCTCTGTCAAAACAAAGTAAAGGTTAGGTGTTGAGTATAAAATAGATAACAGTAACATTTTATTACCATAATTTTATTTTCTGAATTTACAAATATAATAAAGTTAATAAAGGAAAATCATAGTACTGTTCACACATAAAGAATGTGTGAAACTGAGGGCTATGAATGACAATTACTACATCCCATTTGTTTCTCTATTTTCTGTTCATTGCACACATCAAGGCAATCCCGACTCACACATATTTAGTAATATGCAGTCAATTTAATAATTGACTTGAATAAAGAAATAGACCACTGTAGAGCTATAACCTCTGTAATCACTGAGACAGTTACAAGACGTCTAATTAAACACAAAGAAATGATAGAATTTTTATACCAGGATTTATATAAAATCAAATTTTTTGCGGTTGCACAATTAATATTGTCTCTAGTGTGTTTCAACTGGGTATGACATTTAAATATGCATGTTATTTTTATTACAGTATTTTTAATAGATGAATATATAATATTTAAAGCAGATGAATATATTATGTACATATATGAATATATATACGTATTTTTTATGAAGTTTTAATCCAGGCTTTGTGGAACAGTAAAACACCTTTTTAGTCCTCTAGGGTTCCATAAGAAATAATTTGAAAGCTCTTGTTGGGATGCATGAATCTGTTGGTCCTTCAGGTAGCTAACCTTATCTAGGAGAAACCTAAATGGATTACTTAATTAACAAATACCTCATGTTAAGTTATTGTGAGGCTTAAATTCTGGTGGGAAGAGGAAGAACCTCAGGTTTGGGGCTACAACAGTTCTTAGCACTTTTGAGCTCATCTTCTGGAGCTGATGCTCCCTCCCGGAGGCAAGGCCAAGCAGGGATTTCTTGTACCTGGGATTCTACTTGTTTATGGGCCATGCACTATTAGAAGTTGTCTGCAGTGGAACAGACAGCTGCAATCTTGGGCTGTGGAACTGCTCTGACCTCACCACATGGCAACGTAGGGTGACTTGCTCCTCTAGAACCTGTTGACTGAAGTGTGGCTTAAGTGTCTGGCTAGTCTAGAAAACTAAATGTCGAGGTGTCCATGAAAGTTTTAACCTGGTACCTAGGACCTACTTACTTAAAACTTAAGAAAATGACTGGCTCAATATCCCTTACCTAAAACCCGAGGGCCAGGTGTTTTTTGGAACTCTGAGATCATGACCTGAGCTGAAACCAAAAGTTTCGTTGCTCAACAGATTGAGCCACCCAGGTGCTGTTAGCCCAAGTTTCATTTGAGCTAGCCCAGCTTCCCATACAATATTGATTTCTGTGCTTATTAACTTAAGGCTTACGGGTCCCCAGGCAGCCTATTTAAGTGCTTCATAAACTTGTAAAATAATATGCAATTTTTTTGGTGAGGGAATGCCTTTGGAGAAGGTGTGTTCAGAGTTTTCATCAGTTAATATATATTCTTTTGAGGTTGCTAGTTACTATGTACCAGGTACATAGACTAAGTGTTGGGGAAACAGCTGCAAATAAGACATTCAAATGGAGGTGAGGTGTCTAGGACATTCAGGTCAAAATCATAAGTAAATGAGATTAAATACTGATGCATGCTCCAAGTACAACAACAGAATACAGTGGTGTGTTGCTATTGGCTTTGAGGGACACTAATTTAGCTGGAGTAGTCAAAGATGGCTTCTCTCAGGAGGTGATATTTGAAGGGTGGAAAGGGAAGAAGGGAAACAATATTTTGAGATATGGACTGTAAGGACCTATTTAGATGTCCAAGCTGCCATCTTGTTTACTCAAAAAAACAGCTCCTAGGAAACAAAGGCGAGCCAGATTTGGGGAGACGCCCAATCAGTTAACCCCTGTAACCTCCCAGTTCCAGGAGCAATGGAGATGCAAATTAAGAATGGGAACCAGTTCCCAGTACTTAGGACCAGGTGGGAACATCCAATCAGTTAATCCTCTTAACCTCCCAGACTCTGACCAGTGGAGATCCCCTGGTAAACCGCTCTGTGTTTAAATTGTAAAGGGGATTATGAACTTAACAGTTTAAATGTATTCATCATCACAGCAGAGTGAAAGAATTAACTTTAGGAAGCTGTGTGATTGCAGTCAGCTTGTGGCTTGTCCTATGAAAGCTAGCTTATAAGAATAGACATGGTCGTTCTCTCCTTAGAGGCGACCCTGGCCCGGGCCAGTGGAATTCTGATGCTTGGCATGAATTAAAGCTTTGCTTCACCTTTGCTTTTGTATTGGCCTCGTTCTTTTCACCACGGACCCTAACAGGGACAAGTGTGTTATGTTCAAGAAGCTGAACAAAACCAGAGTGCCTGGAGCATAGTAACCAAATGGGAGCATAGAGAGAGCTGATATTGGAGGAGGCAGGGTTCATCTTTGAGATTTCCTTATACCCACTCATATCTTGCAAAGATATAGTCATATTTTCTTTTCTGGGGTCACTTTTTAAAGTCAAAGTATTTTACAGGATAGATTACTGGATTGAGGGCCTATGAGCAACAATCAACACTTGTACTCTAAGTAGAACACGAACATTTAGGTCCTGTAGAAAATCTAGAGCCATGGGTTCTATCCTACATATTTGTATAACTTCTGACTGGGCTACTCTGTCCAGTGTCTTTATTGTCCCATCTTAATTACAAAAGTAATAGCTGATATTTATTGAATGCTTTCTATGTGCCAGACTTCCTTCTAACTATTTTACGTGGATTATTGCAATCTTCACAAGTAATTTGTAAGTATTATTATTCTTGTTATAGGTGGGGAAATTGAGGCACAGAGAGATTAAATAGTGTTACAAAACTCATGGATTTTAGGGCTATAAAATAATATATCTTTTTTTAAAAAAGATTGTATTTATTTATTTGACACAGAGAGAGACCACAAGTAGGCAGAGAGGCAGGCAGAGGGAGTGGAGGAAGCAGGCTCCCTGCTGAGCAGAGAGCCCGATGTGGGCCTCGATCCCAGGACCCTGAGATGATGACCTGAGGTGAAGGCAGAGGCTTTAAACCACTGAGCCACCCAGGCACCCAAAATAATATATCTTTAAGGGAATTTGGAAAGTCTCTCTGGTATGATTTTTGCTTGTGAATTTTTGGAGAAAGATTTTTATTTTACTTTTCTATATTAAAGAGTTAATAACAAATTAGACTTGCATTACCTTGTTTCCAATTTAGTCTCACAGGAAGAAAAATGTTAATGCTTTCTGGCTACATGGCATATATCTTTACAAGTATTATAGAGGCTTCCTGTTACCTAGTGATTCTCATAATATTGAAAATATTGTTTTCAAGGAGGTAATGGGCTGAATAAACATGATTCTTCACTATAGATCCATTGTACTCTAGGCATGATGTTTCTGAATACTTGTATGAAGTCATTTCTTCACAAGAACATCTTGCTTTTGTTACCAAAATTATACTCTGCTGAGGAAACAGCTTATGACTCACGTGTAAAAGGATCATCTGTAACTCTTCTGGGAAAAGTGCTGATTTTCAACTTGCATTTATTGGCACTGTTCGATTTAGGTGAGAATGCTGTGTGAAGTAGCTCTCTTAAAAAATCATCTTTGAGTTTAGTCAGTTACACAATCTAGCACTTGTCAAATCCATTTACTATTATTTACATAAAGCCATCTTAGAGAGGACTGGAAAATTATTAATGGGCTATTCATTTTTCAGATTGTTCAGAAATGTGGTGCTAAGACAGAGTGGCTCTTTTGCATTTTTATATTTCCTCCTAAATCTTGACTGATGTCCTCTGCTCTTGTATACTGCAGGAAACTTTCCTATGGTGGAAATGAGCTTCTGTCAGGGATCACATAGAGGTAGCCCAAGCCACAGCCCCTATCAGACCCACGAATTCACACAGTGTTAAACAATTTGTTAATCTGAAGACCTTTAGTTGGGGCATTACGCTTGTTCCCATTACTCTGTTTTGTATGACCCAGTCAGTTGTATGTTTATATGATGGATTCAGCCTCTGAAAGGTGATCTTCAGTCTGTAGAAGATGGCTCCCTAATTTTTTCTTTTTCAAAGTATGAGTGCCTTTTTGGCCAGCTCATCTGCTGGTTATATTTTGGGATTTCTCACAACTTGAACAAGTCTGTCAAAGACTCAGTCTTATTTTCTTTCTGGGGTCCAACTTTTTATAACAAAGCATTCCACAGGATTGAGGAATTAGATACTGGAGTCCAGTCTGTTAACCACAATCAAGATTTGGGCTACACCTGTGGGCCAATGATTGGGGCAAGTGATAGGCTTGGCCATGAATACTCTTCTAAATATTTATGTAACTTCTGACTTGATGCATGAGTTTTTAATCACTGTGTGCCTTGAGGGAAGAATTTGGGTTTAAGAGACTGCCCAATTATTTATTCTGTAATATGTAGCACACTTCCTTATCACTGATTTTCATATAATCTCTAAGTCTCAAAAAGAAAATCTCTAAAGGATTCTATACTTGCACTGTCCAATATAGTAGCCACTATATTGTAGCTAACAAGCTAACTTGAAACATGGCTGGTCCAAATTAGTACAAAGATGTACTGTAAATGTAAAATAAAGATTTCTAAGATATAATATGAAGAGTATAAAATATCTTCTTAGTAATTTTTTATATTGATTACATGCTGAAATGATAATATTTTGGATATATTTGATTAAATAAAATATGTTATTAATATTAATCTACCCATTTCTTTTTTCCCTTTTTATTTTTTTTATTTTTTAAAGATTTTATTTATTTATTTATTTATTTGACAGAGAGAGAGATCACAAGCAGACAGAGAGGCAGGCAGAGAGAGAGGAGGAAGCAGGCTTCCCACAGAGCAGAGAGCCCGATGTGAGCCTAGATCCCAGGACCCTGAGATCATAACCTGAGCTGAAGGCAGAGGCTTTAACCCACTGAGCCACCCAGGTGCCCTCTTTTTTCCCTTTTTAAAATGTGACTTAGACAAATTAAAGTTACATGTGTGGTTTGCATTTGTGACTTGTACTATATTTATATTGGACAACATTGCTCTAAACAGCTAACAAAGATCATTATAACTCCTATATGTATTAATGTTTAGCACAGATCACAACTGGGAAATATTTACATTCACTGGTCTTGGTGTAGAACTAAATGTATTTGTCATAGGACTGTCATAATTTAATGCCAATAAATCCTCATTGAGTTAGGACACTTATTTCCTGCTTGAGTTCATCCATTCATCTTCTAATACTTCCACTTAAAAAAAAATGTTCCCAAAATATAGTTGGATGTGCATGTTCTGGTGTCTGAAATAGTTTCATTGCTTAGTTGAGAAGTAGGAGGCACATGGTTTGTTTTGACAGCTAGGAATGCAAGAGACTTTCTAGTTTAGACTTAACATTCCATCTGCTGTATTTTGCAAGTGGAAGAAATGAAGCTCAGTGAAGAAAGACCTGAAGGAATGGGGTGGTGGTGGCTCTGTTTTATCCTATGCCTCCCCCCACCCCTTTTTTTAACTTATGAGCTGAAGAAGAAACATAACAAACAATATCACTGTGCATGAACAACTTTGCCAAATGAAAGAGATGAACATACTCTATTGAACATCATTCAGATTGCTCATTGCTCTGCCTCAACTACTAGGGAAAGCCACCTCTTTAAAGTTATAGATTCCGGTTTTGATTTGAAAGCCTGCATCCTCTGGATTGCTAGAATGAGTCAAAAGCAGAAACCTGTTCCTTAGAGCAAATTGAATACCTTTTGGATTGCCAGGCCACGGTGGAATTCATATGCGGATGGATTCAGATGTAGGGACTCAAAGGATTTATTTCTCTTGTTAACACTTGGGCCGAACTTGTACCTTCTAAATTCAGCTATCTAGTAACAGTGTTCTGAGTGAATGGCTGGGGGTTATAGCAACTGCTTTTGTAGCCTATGACTATGGTAAAATGCCTTAAATGAACAGTGGCAGAGAATATTAGCTATTGATCAGATTTGTTCTTCCTTTCAGAGTAATAGAATTGTAGTTGGAATGTGTCTGGTCAGCTAGATGTTAAAATTTCCAAACTTCTTTGAAGTTATGTATATAGCCATGTGGTTAATTTCTCTTTAATGGAATGCAAGGGAAAGTGAGGTGTACCAGTTTTGGGCCAAGCCTTTAAATTGGTAAAGGTGCTTTCTGCACATATTCTTACCTTTTCCTGTGAGCTGAAAATACAATGACCATATTGACTTGAAACTTGGAGATATGGAGTCTTTATCATCCTATGTCCCTTAATGATTATGTAGAACAGAGGTACTTGCTGTGGGCTGTTCCTTGAGTGAGAAATACATTTTTATGCGTTTGAACTATCTAATTTTGTGGTGTGTTACAGTTGTTTGGTCTACCTAAACTAATGTAAAGATATTAGGTGTTAAATTGGTATAATTAACTTATTTGAAAATAAAGAATTATAACAAATTACAACAAAAATAATTTTCTTTACTCTTTTTAAAAAATATTTTATTTATTTATTTGACACAGAGAGAGAGGGAGAGAGAGAGAGAGAGAGAGAGAGAGATATCACAGGTAGGCAGAGAGGTGGGCAGAGGGAGAGGGAGAAGCAGACTCCCTGCTGAGCAGAGGGCCCAATGTGGGACTCAATCCCAGGACCCTGAGATCATGACCTGAGCTGAACGCAGAGGCTTAACCTTCTGAGCCACCCAGGTGCCCAAATTTTCTTTACTCTTAGGATACATTTTTATCTACAATAGTTGTGAATTATTTTTCTTGTATTCCACTTAAGCTGTCTATAGACATTAGTCATAAAGGTAGAGGATATTTGATCTGGGAAGGGGTCATTTAGTCAAACCCATTTTGCAGATGAGGAAAAACCCTAACTCGCCAGCCTGTTGTGACGTGGATAGAGTGGCAAGAATTGAGCTAGAATTCAAGTTTCCTATATTTCATGCCAATGCTTTACAATATATCTGAGAGGTATAATAATTTTCATCCAACATGGCAAATGTGACTGGTCCATAGTGCCTGTCCGGACTAGAATTTCAGGACTATGAAGCTACTTTCTGGCTCTTTGAAGAGGAAAGGGAGTGGACACAGTTATGCATTGTATCACCAATCGTGCATTATCCAATGCAACTTCACACCAAGATAAGTTCTATGATGTATCTTGGCTTTATCAAGAAAATTCTAGTTTTATTTATTTTCTGAATAGTGACAGTCTAAATGGAAAAGTCTGGTAGTTTCATCACTAGTAGAATTAGCATTCTAGTGGAGAGGGAAGAACATAGGATTGGATAACTGAAAATTTAGCTTTTAAGCCTTAATTTTTTACTAACTTGACCTTGGGCAGGTCACATATATATCTAAAGTTCAATTTGCTCCTCTGTAAGATGATGTAAATAAAGATTCTATTCCAGGTTCAGATTTTTATTTTTCTTTAAGTATATTTCATTGATGGCATTCACAAAACATAGTTCATTGCTCTCATAAATGTATCTATATCTCTTTTATCTGTCAACATAGCTGTCAAAGGCAATTTAATTGAATTCACTAAAAAAAAATCTCTGTATCCATATTACAATTAATTGATTATCATAAGAATATGGACTTGCATGGAGTCTTTTTGTTTTACATTTGATCTCTATAACAACTCTACAATATTGGCAAATCTTCTTTATAAAATGATATGGTGTGAAAAAAGGGATTCATTAACAGGTAATAAAACTATGGCTTGGGAAGAGTAAGTGCCAAAACTTTAAATCACGGAAAAAGTAAGTGAAGAAATAGGAGGCTGATTTTAGAGTGGATACACATTTTCTCTAGATCATACTTCCTTCATAATCCTTTAGAATTAAAAACAGTTGTAGTTTGCTTTGAAAAATGTTTATAAAGACTACTGTGTGTGTCTAGGGTGGTTCCAATTCCAGACATTTTGAGTTTTACCTAGTAAATTTTTTTTAATATTGTTGACATATGTAGTAGAAATCACTAGTGTCCTCTTTCACCTGGTTCTTTGCTGATAGAATCACACATGCTACCCACCTCATCAGAGGTTTCTATTCTCTGTATGTTCATTGTTGGCTCAAATTAACCCATCTGTTGAATCATGGTGGGTGTTTGTCACAGCTTTTCAGCCTCGTTTCAGTGTGACCCTTGGGTAGAAAACAACTCAGAGTACCCCATCATGAGTCCAAGATGCTTCGGAAAAGAACACGGGAGGATGTAACATCTGTACTGAATCAAAGTAATTGGTTGCCAAAATGCACTCCGTATTATTTCCTCTTTTCTTCTGAGTTACACTTTCATCAGGCAGCATTTAACAGCTGAGCTGTTGGACGGTATGGTGGATTTGAACAACGCCTATATGTCCTTATTGGAAATTTTCAGAGTGCTTTACAAAGAAAAGGCTTGTGAGTAGATGATCATGGCAAATGGTTTAAAACATTACTTTGAGGGGTACCTGGGTGGCTCAGTCGTTAAGCATCATGATCCTGGAGTCCTTGGAACGAGCCCCAAATCGGGCTTCCTGCTCGGCGGGAAGCCTGCTGCTCCCTCTCCTACTCCCCCTACTTATGTTCCCTCTCTAGATGTGTTTCTGTCAAATAAATAAAATATTAAAAAAATTACTTTGAGGATTCTGTTATCTTCATTCAAAGGGAAGTATATGGCTTATTTGATACCTCTCATGATGTTCTTTTGCATTAGGTGGAACAATATGGACCTGATATCAAGGCGGTTAGGCAGATTCTTACCTACTTGAAACAAATGTTAACTAATTGGATCAGCCAGATCACCAGTGCTAGTCTAGTTTGGACTCCGTACAATTTGGATGAAAGACACATAGAATTCGCTTAACAAACTTTGGAAGTCACAAAAAACTAGGAGAACATATAGTATATCAGATGTCAAGCTGTTTACCGAAAACTATGCTAACAGTCTATAATGATGAACTAAAACTAACAGAATGTAATTCCTGAAATTAGGTCTGAAAAACAAAATTATTTGTGAATGTTCACAAAAAAAGAAGACAGAATTTAGTAGCATTTTATGTACAAAAGATTTTAGTTGATTACAAGCTGAATATGAGCCAACAGTATGGGTGCAGCTGCTGGGGGAAGCTAATGTAATCTGAGAGCGGTGTCAGGAGAATATGTTTGGATTTATGGAGCTGATAGCTTCATTGTAATGGGCACTGGTCAGAACTCATCAGGAATATTGTGTTGTTTTTGGTGCCATATTTTAAGTGGATAGTGTCAGATGAAGGAAACTGGATACTGAAGAAATCAGAAGAGTTCAAAAAATTGGGGATATTTAACCTGAATAAGGGAAGCAGTGGTGAGACATGGTAACCAGGTAACCATATGTTTGGGTTCTCCTGGATCATTTCCTATTCATGCCTGTTTCTCCAATATCCCACCTCATTTAGGATCTGTCCCCTATTTTGTTTTTATATTTTTAGGAAAAGATTTATTCTTGAAAATGTTTTTAGATTATGACTTTTAACAGATATTCCACTATGTTAAAAATTAATATTTAATTCCTAAACACACATTTCAACCATTACAATACCAGTATAACCACCTTTTGCTTTAAAAATTTTTCTCAGTTTGGATAGTAAATTTTATTGTCACCTAATAACCATTTTGCTATTTGGAGGATTTTCTTGTTGGGAGATTTATTTTTTATCGTGCTTTTATGTAGTTCACAAGAGAGGACTTAGCTCAATTGACAGCCATTATAGAAAGTCTTGTTTCAGCTCAGTATAAATCTTATGAAGTGGTAGGGTCTCACCTCTGGGAAAGTTCAAGTGCGTTCAAGTGAGGAAAAGTTATGGAAAACTTTCAATATGCATCAAAGTAGAGAAAACAGTACTAGGTTAGTGATGTTTTAAAGATGGAATCCAAATTCCCAAGTGACTGTAGTGATCTGCATGACTGGCAGCCATTTGAAATCACCTTTTTTAGTCAATGCTGCAGTGCTGACCAGGCTGCAGTAAGTGCTTAATAGGTCACATTAAGGTACACATGATGCTAATAGGCTTCCTTTCCCAGGTTTTGCTGATAGCTGGAATCACGGGCCTCTGGGTACTAGCAGTCTATTTTTCTCTTCTTTTTGGTTTCTTTGGTTTGGTGATGCATAGTTCCTCATGCATAAAAGAGGATTACTTTTTTAATCTGGTCTTTCTAATTCTTCCTTTGTGGAAGGTCTTGAAAGAGGTGTGACCTTTCCCGGCCTCATCCTAGCCCCTACCCAGATGACCACCCAAGATCCGAACCCATAGTCCCTTGGCCATTAAGAAGTGCTTAATACACATTTGCTGACTGAATGAATAAATCACTAACTGGCTGCCATCTTTCATCCTAAGATCAGTAGAAGCCTAGCATAATTCTCTCCTCACTAGAAAATAGTGTTTGGAAGTAATTTTAAGTTATTCTACTATGGGAGATTTGAAAAAGCTGGGATATAAGAGAACTCTTGGCATTGATGCCATCTTGAATAGTAACTTCTGGATTCTTTTCTTAATAAATAAACTTTAATTAGGAACCAGACACATCCGTTCCCACAACCTACTGTGTAAACCTAAGGAAGTCCCAAGTCTCTTTGCATTTAAATACAGCTATCACCTTGCATGAAATTTTATTCAGGAAGACACAACAAAATTTCAGAGAAGAAATTCTGTACCCCTATAGCTGGATAATGAGAAATCCTCTTAATGGTTGAAACAGAACCTCTTGGGGAGCAAGATTCGGGTTGTCATCCCTAAGGTGGTCAAGTAAGAGGCCTTACTAGATTCTATTTTTCCTTCATGAAAGGGCAGAAATTGTCTCTCAAACTTTAGCCAATCCACATATCTTTAACATTCAGTTATTTCAGCAATGACAATTTCTGCATTCATTATGACATTTAACAAGCCATAATTTTACCAATAAAAATCCATTTCTAACACTATGCAATGATCAAAGTATTTGGTGTTAATGAAGATAATTATCAAGATTAATGGATCCGATATTAATTAAGACCATTTGTAATAGTCACCATGGAAGTATAGCATTTCTAATAGAAGGCCTACTTACTTTTCCAAAAGTGTGAATTCTCAGCCAGGGCAACTGGATGTTTCTAAACTTAAAGCATAAAATAAAAATGTCATGCTACTCTAGGTGAAATATTTTAAAAATAAGTTTGCATATACTATAACACCAGTCTATAATCATATATAAACTCCATCCAATGGACTTGGCCCTGACTCTTTTGCATGTCTCTTGTTGGCTCCAATGTTGTTTTCTAATGTTGGTCATTGGTTTTCATTTTCCCATTAATATCTTACATCTGATGTTTCCCTTGGCCTCATTTTATGTCATTATGTCCGAAGCTATGTGGCTATCAGGACTTCTTATGTATGATGTATATGTATTTGACATTGAGCTGGAATTTTGTTTATGCCTACTGAGATTTGCTGTGGTGTATTGTTGGTCTTCACCCTTTCTGGAGATGAATGCTTCCCAGTTAAATTAACTCCTTATAACTGAGATATGAAAAGCATGTGATAGGGAGATTATATGGGACAAAATTCCCTCAAATGATGAGACTGAAATGTAGTTTTAGTGTTTTAAAAGCTGTTTATGAAATCATAATTGAAAAAAACTGAGCCATACAGATTTAAGGTATGAAATTTAAGTTTTGAATTTATGTATGTATCTGTGAAGCTCACTGTAATCAGGATAATGAAGATATTCATTATGCCCCTTGGGAATTTTGCCTTCTACCTCTTTCTCTACTCACCCCGACGCTGGGCAACAACTGACTTGCATTCTGTCACCATATACTAGTTCTCTATTCCTAGGATTTAGTATAAATGGAATCAAACAGTGTATATTCTCTTTTGTCTGGTTTCCTTGACTCAGCATATTTATGTAGGATTCATTCATATTGCAGTAGTTCATTTATTTTTGTTACTGAGGAGTATTCCATTGTTTGGATATACTAGTTTGCTTATCCATTCACCTTTTGAACAGTTGGTTTGTTTCTACTGTTTGGCTATTATAAAGTTATTTTATCAACATTCATGTATAAATGTTTGCATGAGTATTTCCTTTTTTTCTCTTTGAAAAATATCTAGTAGTGGAATGGCTGGATCATATGGCAGTTTTTAAGGAACTCTCAAGTTGTTTTTAGGAGTGATTACTCCATTTACACTCCTACCAGCAATGTATGGGTCTTCTAGTTTCTTCACATCCTTGGCAACACTTGGTATGCTAATCTTTTAAAATTAGCCACTCTAACAGATTTGTAATGGTATTTCACTGTGGTTTTAATTTGCATTTCAGTGATGACTAATGATGTTGACCATCTTTTTTTGTGCTTATATGCCACCTGTATATTCTCTGTGGTTAAGTATTCAAATCTAATGCCTATTTTTATTTGTTTATTTTTAAAAAGACTTTATTTGAGAGAAAGAAAGAGAGAGAGAGAGAGAGTGAGCAGGGGGAGGGGCATAGGGATGGAGAGAATCTCAAGCAAATTCCACATTGAGCACAGAGCCTGACACAGGGCTCAATGTCATGACCCTGAGATCATGACCGGGGCTAAAACCAAGAATCAGTAGTTCAAGGTCGTTCAATTGACTGAACCACACAGGTGCCCCTAATGTCTATTTTTAAATTGGGTTACTTCTGAGTTTTGGAAATTATTTTTTTTAATGTTTTATTTTTATTTATTTGAGGGAGAGGGCACAAACAGTGGGAAGGGGCAGAGGGAGAGGGAGAAGCATACTTGCTGCTGAACAGGGACCCCCAGGACTCTGAGATCATGACCTAAGCCAAAGGCAGATGCTTAACAGACAGCCACCCAGGCACCCCGAGTTTTGGGAATTCTTTATAAATTTTGGTTACAAGTCCCTTATAAGATGCACAATTTGTAATTTTTTCTATTCTTTGACCTGTATTTTTATTTTCTGTTTAACAGTGTTTTTAGAAGAGCCATAGGTTCTTTTTTCTCTCCCTTTTCTTTCTTTCTTTCTTTCTTTCTTTCTTTCTTTCTTTCTTTCTTTCTTTCTTTCTTTCTTTCTTTCTCTTTCTTCTTTCTTTTTCTTTCTTTCAGAGAAAGCAAGAGTGAGAGAGATCACAGAGGGAGAGAGAGAAGCATGCTCCCTGCTGAGCAGAGAGCCTGATGTGGGGCTCAATCCTAGGACCCTATGGTTATGACCTGAGCTGAAGACAGGCACTTAACTGATTGAGCCAACCAGGCACTCCGAAGAGCCATAGTTTTTAATTTTGAGAAAGTTCAGTTTATTAATCTGTTCTTTTATGGATTATATTTTGATGTAATATTTGAAAAATTCTTGACTAAATTAAGGTCACAAAAGTTTTCTCCTGTATTTTCTTCTATAAGTTTCATTGCTTTAGGTTTACAAATCTATTTTGAAATTTTTTTTTGTATATTTGTATATAGTGTAAATATGGATTGATGTTCTTGTGTGTCTGTGAACGGATATCCAATTTTCTCAGAATCATCTGCCCTGTAACGTTTAAACATTTTTAAAAAGTTTTAATTTTTTTTTTTTCTATCCAGAGAGAGTGTTCCCACAAGCATGAATCAGGGGATGGGCAGAAGGGGGAGGGTGTGGGAGAGCGAGAAAAGTCCAAGTACAGTCCCAGCTGAGCCTGGATCCCAACAAGGGGCCTGATCCCATGACCCCAAGATCCTGACCAGAGCTGAAACTGAGTCAGACGCTTAACTTACTGAGCCACCCAGGAACTCCCATGTGAATTTTAGAAACACTTTGCCAATTTCTACATATCTAGGATCTTACTGAGATCGTATTAAATCTATATGTCAATTTGGGAGAACTGATATTGAGTCTTTCAACAAATTAATCCAGTATATCTTTCTATTTATTTAGAGTGTTTTAAATTTCTCTCAGTAATGTTGTACTTCAATGTACTGGTCTTCCACAAATTTTGTAAGATCTACTCCTGATTACTTAATATATTTTGATATTATATAAATGATCATGATTTTTAAAAAGATTTTATTTATTTGTTTGACACAGAGAGAGAGTACAAACAGGGGAAGTGGCAGGCAGAAGGGGAGGGAGAAGCAGGCTCCCTGCTGAGCAGCGAGCCCAACATGGGGCTTGATCCCAGGACTCTGGTATGCTCTGAGCCAAAGGCAGACACCAACAGTCACCCAGGTGCCTGAATGATCATGATTTTTAATTTAATTTAATTTTATTTTATCTTATTTTATTTATTTATTTTTTTAAAGATTTTATTTATTTGACAGAGAGAAACACAGTCAGAGAGGGAACACAAATAGGGGGAGTGAGAGAGGGAGAAGCAGGCCTCCTGCCGAGCAGAGAGCCAGATGCGGGGCTTGATGCCAGGTCTCCAGGATCATGACCTGAGCCAAAGGCAGTCGCTTAACCAACTGAGCCACCCAGGCACCCTGATTTTTAATTTTAATATCAGATTCTTATTGCTAGTATATCAAGTACATTGGAATTTTATTTATTGACTTTTTATCCTACCACTTCTCTTATGAATTCTATAGATTTTTGGTAGACCCCACTAGATTCTCTGCAAAAACAATCATGTCATCTGCAGGTAAAGACAGTTTTAATTTTCCCTTTTTCTGCCTGGGCGACTTTTACTTTGTTTTCTTGACTTATTATACTGGCTAGAACCTTTAGTACAATGCTGAATAAAGACTGTGAGATTAAAAATCTTTGTCTTGTTGCTGATCTTATGGTTCCTCTAAGATAATTCAATCTTCTACCATTAAATATGATATTGACTATAACTCTTCATCACATGTAGTTATATTTATAACTGTTAACTATTCTAGGAGTAAAAACTATTACTAGTTTGCTGAAAATTCTTCTCATGAATGGGTGTTAGATATCATAAAATACTTTTGTTGTCTATTGAGATAAATATATGGTTTTTATCTTCTTTCTTTTTTTTTCTCCAGTTTGTTCATATGCTTTATATTGATTGATTTTCAAATGTTAAACCAAATTTGCATTCTTGAGATTAAATCACACTTGGTCATAATGTGTTTTCCTTTTTTGTCTTTTTCCTTAATATGCTAAAATTTTGTTTAGAATATTTACATCATGTTCATAAGGGATATTGGGTTGTAGTTTTTTTCTTATCATGTCTTTATTTGATATTAAGATATTGCTAGCCTCATAGAATGAGTCAGGAGGCATTCCTGCTTCTTCAGTTTTCCAAGAAAGTATTTGTAGAATTGCTGTTATTTCTTTTTTAAATGTTTGGTAGAATTTTCCATTGAGGCCTTGTGGGATTGAAGTTTTCTTTGCAGGAAGGTTTTAACCTGTAAACTCAGTTTTTTTAATAGATATCATGTTTTTTCAGATTATGTGTTTCTTCTTGAGTGTAGTTTGGTAGTTTGTCTTTTATGGGATTTGTCTATTTCATCTATGTGGCTAAATTCATTTGCATAAAATTGTTCATACTATTTCCTTATTATCTTTTTTTTTTTTTTTAAGATTTTATTTATTTGACAGAGGGAAACACAGCCAGAGAGGGAACACAAGCAGGGGGAGTGAGAGAGGGAGAAGCAGGCCTCCTGTTGAGCAGGGATCCCAATGTGGGACTCAATCCTGGGTCTCTGGGATCATGACCTGAGCCGAAGGCAGTCGCCTAACCAATTGAGCCACCCAGGCGCCCCTATCTTTTTTTTTATATATATATAGTATCTATGGTAATGTCATCCCTCTCATTCCTAGTATTAGTAATTTATATTTTCTTTCTTTTTTCATGTCCATCTGTCTCATCCCTCTCATTCCTAGTATTAGTAATTTATATTTTCTTTCTTTTTTCATGTCCATCTGTCTCAAAGTTTATCAACTTAATTGATCTTCTCGAATAATTGTTGGCTTTTATTCTCTCTACTGTAGTTTTTCCCTTTTCATCATTGATTTTTATTCAATTACTTTTTCCTTTCTTCTACATCTTATGGATTTAATTTGCTCTTCTTTTGCTAGTTTCTTAAGTTAAGAGCTTAGATTATTGGTTTGAGAATTTTTTAATTTTTTGATATAGGTGAAATATGGTATAAATTTCTACTAATAAGTACTACTTTAGCAACATCCAGCTAATTTTGCTATGCTGTGTTTTTAACTTAGTTCAAAATTCTGATTTTTATCTTGATGTTTTTTTCTTTGACTCATGGATAATTTAGAAGTGGTTCCAAAGGTTGGAAATTTCAGGTCATAAATATTTAGGGATTTTCCATATCTTCCTTCAGTGATTTATAATTTAGCTCATTTATGATGAGATTATACTTTTTATAACTTGAATCTTTTTATTGAGACTTGTTTTATAGTCCAAAATATGGTCTATCTTGATAAATGTTTTATGTTATGTTAGAAGAATGTATTCCATATATTTTTAGTAGAAAGTTCTCTAAATGTCAATCAGGACAACTTGGCTGATAATGTTGATCACATCTTCTTATTCTTATTGACTTCTGTCTACTTGTTCTCTCAATTGTTTATTTATTTAAAAATTTTTTTAAAGATTTTATTTATTTACTTGAGGGAGAGCAAGAGTGAGAGAAAGAGCAAGTGAGCAAGAGAGAGAGAGAGAGAGAGAGCATGCACAGAGAGGGAGAAGACTCCTCACTGAGCTGAGAACCCGATGTAGGGCTCTATTCCTGGACCCTGAGATCATGACCTGAGCTGAAGGCAGATACTTAACTGACTGAGACACCCAGGAGCCCTAGTTCTATCAATTATTCAAGGAGGAATATTGAGATAGCAGACTATAATTGTAGATTTGTGTTTTTCATAAGATTATATCAATTCTTGCTTTATATATTTTTAAGCAATATTATTTTGATGACTCAACCATTTATCATGAAATAAATATCTTTATCAGTGTTTATGAAATTGACATGGTTTTATATAAATGTAACCATTCTCATTTTCTATAGTTTCAGCATGATGCATATTATACCCTACTTTTACTTTTAGCCTATTAGTATTTTTGTATTTGAAGTGTGCTTCTTGTAGACAGCATGTAGCTGAATTTTTAAAATATATGTATATATGTATATGTATACATATACATATATATATTAGTCTTTGGCTTTTTTAGGGCTATTTATACCATTTTTTAAAAAGATTTTGTTTATTTATTTGACACAGAGAGGGATCACAAGTAGGCAGAGAGAGCAGAGGAAACAGGCTCCCCACTGAGCAGAGAGCTGGATGTGGACCTCGATCCCAGAACCCTGGGATCATGACCTGAGCCGAAGGCAGAGGCTTTAACCCACTGAGCCACCCAGGCGCCCCTATTTATACCATTTATTTTTGAGTTAAGTGTTAATATGTTTGGGTTTAAATATATCGTGATACTATTTGTTTTCCAGTTATTTATTTTTTATCACTCTTGATACACTTTCTGCCTTCTTTTGAGTTAATAGGATCTGTTTTTATGCTTCATTTTATCTTTTTTGTTGGCTTTTTAGCTGTAAATTGTATTTTATTATTTGGTGGTTTTTGAAAGAGTTTATAGTATACATCTGAAACTCATCATAATCTACCCTCAAGCAGTATTATATCATACTTGACATTTCATATGAGATCCTTTAAACAGTATACTTCTAATTTTTCTCTGTTAGCATTTGTGTTGTTATTGTCATACATCTTATTTTTACATATGTTATAAACACAAAGAACATTATTACTGTTTTGGTTTAAGCAGACTATAATCCTTTAATGCTATTTAAATAATAAGAAATATTTAAAAATATTTACTCACATACTTAACATTTCTGATGCTTTTTCTTTATTTGTGTAAATGCATACATCTAGTGTCATTTTCATTTTGCTTGAAGGATAGCCTTTAACTTTTTCTAGTAGTGCACATCTGCTGGAGATGAATTATTTCAGCTTTTTAATGTCATTTGTGAAAGATATTTTCATTGGAAATTGAATTCTAGGTTGATTTTTTTTTTTACTTTTAGTATTTTAGTGATTTTTTCCCCCATTTTTTTCCTGATGAGTAATCCTCTATCATCTTTTTCTTTGTTCTCTATGTGTATTGTATCTGTTTTTATGAGTGCTTTTCAGATTTTCTTTTTCTTACACTATTACACTATGATTTGCCTTTGTGTGGTTTTCTTTTTGTTTCTTCTGTTTGGGGTTAGATGTACTTCTTAGATATGTGGGCTTATGGTTTTCATCAAATCTGGACATTTTTTTGCTATTATGCCTTTGAGTATTTTTTTTTATGTCCTCCCTCTCTCCTCTTTTTGGGCCACTAATTTCATATTTATCAGGCAATTTAAGTTGCCGCACAACTCACGGAAGCTCTGATAATTGTTTTGGATTGTCTTTTTTTCTCTGTATTTCATTTTTGACAGTTTCTATTGCTATGTCCTCAAGTTCACTAATCTCTACTGCAACATCACTTTGTGCTGCAGCTTATTTCTCATTATCACCTCTACCCTTATCACTGAATCCATATTTCTCCAGCCATGGAATATACTTCACTTGATTCCATTCTCCTAAACAGCATTAATAATATATTGCAATACATGAGTGTTTGAACTTTCTAGAGGCCAACTGCAGAGATTATCTCATGATTTAGCAAAAAAAAAAAATTAAAGTTGACTATTAACATTATTGTCTCCCAACTTCCTTTATTACTGTACCAGTAGGCACAATTTTTTCCCCAGCCCTCAATCCTTACCCCAAAAGATTATGTTTCTCAGGTTCCTTTTTTTTCTGAGACCTTTGCTCTCTTCTCTTTGGCGTCCTCCAACCCCTATATCTTTGTTAAATACTTATTCAGAGATCCTTAGCTTCCCCAACTCTACTTTAAACTAAATGCTGTGTTTTCCTTTCATAGCTGAAAAGCTTCCTATTAAAATTCTCTGAATAAGTCTGTTAACTCTGTGTCCCTACTTAAGGATGATATTAATAATATTTAACATCACCCCCCGCCCCCAGAAGCTATGCCAGAAATTTCATACTGAGCCCGGCTTAACTCTGGTAGTTGGAAGTGGGGAAGATGGTTCTAGGGGAGGGTCTAGGGTAATTATGCCATGGGAGGGTATGGTGGGGATGGCTAGAATAGCACTTATTTATAAGCTGGTAAGAAAATCTTTCAATATTTTAACAACTGTGATATAATGATTGCATTGCCTACTCATGAATATCAGGTCTATCAGTACACCAAACACTGGTAATACTTTGAAATTGCAGGATTTACTTTATGTGTTCAAATACTTAGGCAAGTCCATCTCACACAGCCCTCTTTGTTAGTCAAAGACAGGCTATGCAAATTTATTTTTGCTGTGTCCAGAATCAACCTATCTAAGGAGCATTTTTTTTCCTGTTCCAATTACATGAATCTGTTAATCACATAAGTAATTAGATATAATTCTTCTTTTAAATGATGAAAGTATGGGGTGCCTGGGTGGCTCAGTTGGTTAAGCGACTGCCTTCGGCTCAGGTCATGATCCCGGAGACCCAGGATTGAGTCCCACATCGGGCTCCCTGCTCGGCAGGAAGCCTGTTTCTCCCTCTCTTTCTCTCCCTGCTTGTGTTCCCTCTCTTGCTGTGTTTCTCTCTGTCAAATAAATAAAATCTTTAAAAAAAAATAAATGATGAAAGTAGCTTAAAAATAAAAGCTATACTGTGCATGGTGGCTATCATTTGATATCTTCTTCCACACCAAGAAGTCCTCTAATCCTTAGAACACCACCTAGTGTTTTAATCTGAATTATAATTCCCACATGTATGTTTCTTCATTAGGATGAAATGATGAAAAGAAAAATGATCCAAGTAAGATATTTTTACCATTTTTATTTCTTCATTTATATTTTTGGTAATTTAAAAGTAAATTAGATTTATCTGAGGTAACCTGTTACTTACAAAGAAATGTATTGTTCACCTAGTTGCTGGGATTGTTGAAAATCTTTTTGACTTTAATTTTTTATAATCTAGCATTCTCTAGGAATATAAAATGAAGAAACATTTTTATAATTGAGGAATTTTTTCTCAGGTGTTGGTGTGAAACATTTCTGAAATATTCTTGTCTCCAAATACTGTCTTAATTTTGTAGGTGATTAAAATGACAGCTGTTGATATCCAAATATTTTTTTATTTATTTTTTAACTAACTTTTTTCATTTATTTAAATTCAATTAGCCAACATTATATTACATCATTAGTTTCAAATGTAGAGTTCAGTAATTCTTCTGTTGCATATAACATCCAGCGCTCATCACATCACATGCCCTCCTTAATGCCCATCACCCAATTACCTCACCCCCTACATTCCCTTGAGCAACCCTGAGTTTGTTTCTATAGTTAAGAGTCTCTCATGGTTTTTCTCCCTCTCTGATGACTTCCCATTCAGTTTTCCCTCTTTTCCTTTACGATTCTTTATGCCGTTTCTTATATTCCACATATGGGTAGAACCATGTGATGATTGTCTTTCTCTGATTGACTTATTTCCCTTGGTAGAAAATCCTCTAGTTTCATCCATGTTGATATAAATGACAAGTATTCATCCTTTTTGATGGCCGAGTAATATTCCATGGTGTATATAACACAGCTTCTTTATTTATTCATCTGTCACTAAACATCTGGGCTCTTCCCATAATTTGGCTATTGTGGACATTGTTGCCAGAAATATTGGGATGCAGGTGCTCTTTTGGATCACTACATTTATATCTTTGGGGTAAATTATAGGGTAGCTCTATTTTTAACTTCTTTAGGAACCTCCATACTGTGTTCTGGAGTGGCTGTAGCATTGTAAGAGCATTGTACGAGGGTTGCATTGTAATTGTATTGTAAGAGGGTTCCCTTTTCTCTGCATCCTTGCCAACACATGTTGTTTCTTGTGTTGTTGATTTTAGTTGTTCTGACTGGTATGAGGTGGTATGTCATTGTGGTTTCGGTTTGTATTTCCCTGATGCTGAGAGAAGTGGAGCACTTTTTCATGTGCCTGTTGGCCATTTGAACATCTTTGGAGAAATGTCTGTTCATATCTGTTGCCTATTTCTTAACTGGATTATTTGTTTTGGGGCTCTTGAGCTTGATAAATTGTTTGTAGGTCTTGAATACTAGCCCTTAATCGGAGAAGACATTTGCAAATATCTTCTCCCATTCCATAGGTTGCCTTTTGGTTCTGTTGACTGTTTCCTTTTCTCTGCAGAAGGCTTTTATCTTGATGAAGTCTCAATAGTTCATTTTTATTTTTTAATCTCTTGCCTTTGGAGATGTGTCTAGCAAGAAGTTGATGCAGCCAAGACTACAGAGGTTGCTGCCTGTGTTCTCCTCTAGGATTTTGATGGATTCCTGTCTCACATTGAGGTTTTTCATCCATTTTGAGTTTATTGTTGTGTACAGCTTAAGAAAATGGTCCAGTTTCATTTTTTTACAAGTGGCTATCCAATTTCCCCAACATCATTTTTTGAAGAGATTATCCTTTATTTCATTGGATATTCTTCCCTGCTTTGTTGGCGATTAGCTAAGGATCACTTTTTGGGTTCTCTATTCTGTTCTGTTGATCTATGTGTCTGTTTCTGTGCCAGTACCATACTGTCATGATGATTACAGCTTTGTAAGAGAGTTTGAAGTCTGGCATTGTGATGCTACCAGCTTTAGTTTCCTTTTTAACATTCCTTTGGTTATTTGAGGTCTTTTGGGAGTCTTTTCTGTTTCCATACAAATTTTAGGATTATTTGTTCCAGCTTTGTGAAAAATGTTGGTGTTGTTTTGACAGAAATTGCATTGAATGTACAGATCGCTCTGAGCAGCATAGACATTTTAACAATATTTATTCCTCCAATCCATGAGTATGGAATATTTTTCCATTTCTTTGAAGTCCAGGAATAAATCCCACTTTGTTGTGGTGAATAATCCTTTTAATGTGCTATTGGATCCTACTGACTAATATCCTGCTGAGCATTTTTGCATACATGTTCATCAGGGTGATTTGTCTGTAGTCCTCCTTTGTCTTGGGGTCTTTATCTGGTTTTGGATCAAGGTAATGCTGGCCACATAGAACAAGTATGGAAAGTTTTCCTTCCATTTCTACTTTTTGAAACAGCTTCAGAAGAATTGGTATTAGTTCTTTAAATGTTGGGTAGAATTCCCCTGGGGAGCCATCCAGCCCTGGAATCTTGTCTGTTGGGAGATTTTTGGTTATTGCTTTAATTTCCTTACTGGTTATGGGTCTGTTCAGGTTTTCCATTTCTTCCTGTTTCAGTTTTGGTAGTTTATAAGTTTTCCAGATGGCCTAATTTGTTGGCATATACTTGCTCATAGTATGTTCTTATAATTGTTTGCATTTCCGTGGTGTCAGTTGTGATCTCTCACCTTTCATTCATGATTTTATTTATTTGGGTTCTTTATCTTTTCTTTTAGATAAGACTTGCTAGGGGTTTATCAATTTTATTAATTCTTTCAAAGAACCAGCTTCTAATTTCATTGTTCTGTTCTATTTCATTTATTTCTTCTCTTATCTTTATTATTTCTCTTCTCCCTCTTGGCCTAGGTTTTGTTTTGGTTTGTTTTGTTTTTTAATTAAAAAATCTTTTTTATTTATTTGACAGAGAGATCACAAGTAGGTAGAGAGGCAGGAAGAGAGAGAGGAGGAAGCAGGCTCCCTGCTGAGCAGAGAGCCTGATGCTGGCCTCAGTCCCAGGACCCTGAGATCATGACCTGAGCTGAAAGCAGAGGCTTTAACCCACTGAGGCACCCAGGTGTCCTAGGTTTTTTTTTGTTTTTGTTTTTTGTTTTTTTTTTTGATGTTCTTTCTCCTGCTCTTTTAGGGGTAAGGTTAGGTTGTGTATTTGAGACTTTTCCAATTTTTTGAGAAATGCTTTTACTGCTATGTACTTTTCCTCTAAGCACCACCTTTGCTGCGTCACAAAGGTTTTGTTCAGTTGTGTTTTCATTTTCATTTGTTCCCATGAAATTTTTAATACTTCTTTATTTTCCTGGTTGACCCATTCATTCTTTAGTAGGATGCTTTTAGCCTCCAAGTATTTGAGTTCCTTCCAAAGTTCCTCTTGTGATTCAGTTCCGGTTTCAAAGCACTGTAGTCTAAAAATGTGCAGGGAATAATCCCAATCTTCTGGTACACGTTGAGACCTGATTTGTGACCCAGTATGTGACCTGTTTTGGAGAATGTTTCATGTGCACGTGAGAAGACTATGTATTCTGTTTCTTTATGATGCAATGCTCTGAATTTATGATGAAGTCTATCTGGTCCAATGTCCTTCAAAGCCCTTGTTTCCTTGTTGATCTGCTTAGATGATCTGTCCATTTTTGTGTGTGGGATGTTAAAGTTTCCTACTATTATTGTATTATTATCAATGTGTTTCTTTAATTTACTACAATCTTTGGTGTAAAACCTAATTTGTCTGATACAAGCGTTGCTTTCTTTTGATGTCCATTACCAAGTTATATGGTTCTCCACCCCCTAACTTTCATCTAGAGGTGCATTTGGGTCTAAAATGAGTCTCTTGTAGACAGCATATAGATGGGTCATTTTTTTTTATCCAATTTTATACCCTGTGTCTTTTGATTAGAGCATTTATCCCATTTACATTCAGAATAACTATTGAAAGATATGAATTTAGTACCATTGTATTACCTATAAAATCCCAGTTTCTGTATTTTGCTTTTGGTGTTGCTGATTTCTCAAAGCCTCTCCTTATGGTACAATAGTTGTTTTTATCTCTTTTCCTCAGCTTCCTTCCTTTCCATCATTTTATCTTCCATGTAACTGACTGTCTTCTCCCTCATTTACCCAAACCGTTAGAGCATCCATTTTAGACTGCATCTCAGTTAAAGTGTTTTTAATTTTGGCCTTCCTAGATTTTATTTCTACAGTATAAGATTATCTAGTGTCTTTTATGCTTTTTTCAAGCCGAGCTAGTAACTTTGTGATCATTATTTTGAATTCAATTTCTGACATTTTACTTATATCCATGCCAATTAAATCTATGGCAGAGAGTATTACCTCTGGTTCTCTCTTTTGTAGTGAATTTCTACTTCTAGTCATCTTGTTCAGGGAAGAATAGATGAATGAGAGAACCAAATAAAAAAATATCAACCACTTAGGACACCTGGGTGGCTCAGTCAGTGAAATGTCTGCCTTTGGGTCAGGTCATATCCCAGGGTCCTGGGATTGAATCCCACTTTGGGCTCCTTGCTCAGCGGGGAGCCTGCTTTTTCCTCTGACTCCTGCCACCCCCCCACCCCCCGCTTGGGCTCTCTCTCTCTCTCTGACAAATAAGTAAATCAAAATGTTTTTAAAAATGTATCAACCACAACCCCAGCAAAATACACATTAAGGAAATCCAAAGAGGCCAGAAGCCAAAAAACAAAAGAAGAAAAAAAGGGGGGGAGGAGTTAAGAGAGTTTATACTTTCACAGGTAGACATAATAGGGTAATCTATTCAGTCCTGCATGTATTTTGGTCTGTTAGAAAACACTAAATCCCAAAATAATAGAGAAAGAAAAACTTATATATATGTAAAAATAAAATTGAATACAGAGAAAGGAAGCAAGTAATGAAGAATGTATAAAGTGTAGATGTTAAAATGAAAATTAAAAAAGAATTTAAAAAGAAAGAGTTGATAAAATAAGAAACTAGTCAAAAAGAAAAAAACGGAAAAGATAAACAAAATTTTTAAATGGAAAACTAAAGACTCATGAGGAAAAAACCCTCAAAGTCTATATACTATTTTCTCCTAGTATTGGAGTTTTTCACTTCTGAGTGAACCATAAACTTGGTATTCGACTGATGTTCTTACTGGTCTTCTGGGGGAGGGACCTGTTGCACTGATTCTCAGGTGTCTTTTTTTTTTTTTTTTTTTTTTAGATTTTATTTATTTATTTGACAGAGAGAAACACAGCTAGAGAGGGAACACAAGCAGAGGGAGTGAGAGAGGGAGAAGCAGGCTTCCCGCTGAGCAGGGAGCCTGATGCAGGGCTGGATTCTGGAACTCCAGGATCATGATCTGAGCCAAAGGCAGATGCTTAACGACTGAGCCACCCAGGTGCCCCACGATTCTCAGATGTCTTTGTTTGTACTGCACCTTCCCTTGCCAGGGTCCAGGCCCAGTGTAAGCTGCTTGGTGTTGCTCTATGAAGCTCTTGTTCCCTGAAGGCTTTCTGTGCCACTTCAGAGGATTATTAAAAAAAGTGAAAATGGTGAGGCCCCACTTCCAGTCCTGAAGTTGAACTATACTGACCCCCACTTTTTAGTGCAGCCTCAGGGAAAAACAGTCACTGCCTTTTGTATGTGTCAAACTCAGCAGACTCCTGTGGTGCGCACCACACCAGTTGGGGGTGGGAGCTCTCACTGTGACCCCTGATAGTGGTTGCCTGATCATGGGCACAACCATGCTGCTCCTCCTGGGGGAAGGAGTCCATCTCTGAGTGGTTATTGCTTGCTGGGCCCCTGCTTGGACAGTGGTGGTCTGATTGTGCCTTAATTCTCAGTTTATGGCAACACCTAGCTGAGAGGCCACCCTGGGGTTCTCTAAGGCTAGCCAGCTTCCTCTCTCCAATGCTTGGAAACTCTGCCACACTCTGGCACTCCTTTTCTTTCTGTGACTCTGGAGACCCTGAGACCACACCCTCCCACCTAGAGTTCTGTTCTGCTTTGCCACCTGAGCACCTTTCAGGCAGGGAAGTCTCTCCCAGGAGCAGACTTCTAAAAGTTTCAGTTTTGCACTCCACTGCTATATCACTTTCCAGTAGCCAACTTACAAAGCCTCCCTCCCCCTCCATAGTTTATCTTCGGATATATCTGCTCAGATTCATGTCTCCATACCTCCTACCTTGCAAAAAGTGGTCACTTTTCTATTTGTAGAATTGCAGCAATTTTTTTCTTAGATCTCAGGTTGAATTCACAGGTGTTCAGAATGATTCGATAGATCACTAGCTGAATTCAAGGGACCAGATGAAACATGGGTCCTATTCTTCAGCCATCTTCCACAGAAACTCCTTATTTGAAGATTTTGAATAATCATTTAGTTACCAAGAATATAATTCATTTGAGCCTAGGGATTTAAGTACCTCTAGCTTGAATAATTCTTCAACTCTGTTTTGCCTATTTCAGTTCTTTTTTTTTTTTTTTTTAATTTTTTTTTTTTTTTTTTTTTTTTTTTTTTTTTTTTTAATTTATTTATTTGACAGAGAGAAACATAGCCAGAGAGGGAACACAAGCAGGGGGAGTGAGAGAGGGAGAAGCAGGCCTCCCGCCGAGCGGGGAGCCTGATATGGGACTCGATCCCGGGTCTCCAGGACCATGACCTGAGCCGAAGGCAGTCGCTGAACCAACTGAGCCACCCAGGCGCCCGCCTATTTCAGTTCTTGATGCATTTTGAAAACACGTAAACTTGGACAAGTCATAATCTTTTTTATTTCTTTCATCTCTAAAATGGGATAACATATGTATCTTAGGAAGTCGCTGGAAATACAATTAGGTGTGCACCCACTTGGCAAACTACAAATTGTAAATAGCTATTATTTTAAAGGTCTGTAAAAGTATCTGACTTTATTATTGCTCTTATCATAATACTTTTCCTCTTATATTAAAATATGTATGTAATCATTCTGGAATGGTTATACTGCATTTCAGTAGTTTGCAAGGAGTTTTTATTGTATTTTAGGTCTATACTGGGAAGATTAAAACTTTAGAATTTAGCTTCCAAGTTTTAATTGCTTTTTATTTATATTTACTTTTATTTTGAGTCATTATTTTGAATGATATTAGTGGATAAGTTAATACAACTGCTTTCTCAGTAATAGAGACTATACTGACTGACCATTATGAGAAGGTGGAATTTATAGAGAGACCTTTAAAAATGAAAATGGGAAAACCATTCTCTTGGCTGGTTTCTTAGAACTGATAAATATTAAAATCTCAGACAAATCCACAAATGTTGCACAATGAATTGTGCATGGTACCTACTATTGGAGTTACTTGAAAGTGCCTCATGTTTTTGTTTGGTTGTCAGTTTTGCAAATTCATTTGTCTTACCTTCTAATTTTTCTCTAAGCCATTGAAAATCTATGTTCATATTTTCGTGTACCGTCTTGTTATGATTTCAAATCCATGTTTTGAAAGCTTATTTTGGACAAAATTTTTTGTGATTTGAACTTGCTTAACTTTTTTAAAAAATATTTTATTTATTTGAGAGAGAGAGAGACAGAGACAGAGATGGTGACAGAGAGCACAAGCAGGGAGGAGAGGGAGAAGCAGGCTCCCCACTGAGCAAGGAGTCCCACATGGGGTTCAATCCCAGAACCCTGGGATTGTGACCTGAGCTGAAGGCAGCCACTTAATCAACTGAGCTACCCAGGTGCCCTTGGTAACTTGTCTTGATGAAATTGTTTGAAACTAGATATTAGGACTTTCTTATCAAACTCTTCCACCCGGAGTGAAGAGAACCATTACATCATTGACACCATAGTAATGGCAGTGCTATCCATCAGGTGATTAACTTTTAAACTTTAAAAACCAAGAGCTTTGACCAGCAACTCAAGTGTTCAGTCTGGGTGAGAGACTCTGCTGACCTAAATAACTCTCTGAAGATCTTGATATACTTATTTTGGCTTTGGTCAGGCTACTCTTGGTTGCAGTCATGTTAAACCTTGTAGCAGTCTCAGGAAGAGAAGGGACACCCTTCCTGTCTTGGCAAGACTGTTCTTTGCAGGCAGTGGCAGAAACTATGTCAACCTGAAAATAAAGAGCCACAGTAAAAAGCAAGCAAGTGTTTACTTGGGATCAAAGAATTGCAATTCATGGAGCACAGATTCAGGTAGATACCTAAATAGTGTTCCTGCTTGTAGGGTGAAAGCAAGGGAGTTTATGATGAAAACGAAGGTGGGGCAATTACATGAGTTAAGAAGAGAAAAACATTTCCTCTGGGTGTTTTAACAAGCTAAGCTATTCTTAGTTATACATTGATTGACTACTGAGTCTATCTTCATAAAGTCCACAAACATTAGACTTAGGATCAGGATGACTATTCTGCTGATTTCTTAAATGGTTGGTTAAAGTAGTTGCCATTTGTACAGTCCAAAGTTTTCGGCCTCCTTCAAGCAAGGGTGAATAAGGTGGTTTCTCTCCAATGGCCACTCCAGCTCCATTTTAACATGGTTCCAGTCAAACCAATTTTTCACCCATGTAATAGTCCCTGGAGTAATTACTTTCAGAACAGCCCACCTTGCCTGCCAGCACTGGCACTATCATCCACTAGCTCTGTGGCCCAGCAGTGAGGGACCTAAGCTGGCAGCTGATACACAGCTTTTATTTTGGAAAGAATGACTACTGAGAAACAACTTGTAGAAAGGTACCCCTCAACTAAATTTGGACTTTACTTCTTTCATGTCCCCTTTGCCTGAAATGATAGCACAATTAATCTATCATTGGTTTGGAGTGTGTTACTTCTTTACTGGCTTATTAAGATACATTTTATTATATGCTATTGGCTTGTGAAATATTATGACTATAAATTATAATTCTTGCAGTGGACCTGTATTAAATAAATTATTTGCAAAATAATCTCAGGATCTCAGCATAACTTGCCCTCAATAAAACACACATAACACTTATAAATTGCCTGAATTTTTCTAATTTCAGAAGAGAAAATTTTACAGTTTTCTGCAACAATTTTAGAAGGTGTTCATTTTGTAAAACTAAAGTTTTTATTTACTGAAAAGTTATGTTTTCTGTTTCTTAAGAATTTGAGAGGATATAGTCATACATTTAAAGTTAGTTTTTGGTCAGATCAGTTTTTGGTTATCACTGGGTTGTGCTTTATATCTACAAGGGCTTTAAGATAAAAAGTAAGTGTTGTACACTTAAAATTTTAGTAAATCAAAAAATTTATTACATTAAAATCTATATTATGTTTGAAAGAGGAGCCTAACACCAGATTATGTAATTTTATAACTTCCACCAAATTAAATGTGCTATTACTCCCTTTGGGATATGTATACACAAGTCAGTATATAACATGCATTTTAAAAAACATTCTGTAATTAAAAATCTGCAAAGTGGAAATACAACTTTAATAAGTGAGTGCAGCTTGTGGTTTTTCCTCAAGGTAAATAAAATCACAAGGAAATCTGGTTTAGTTAATAGTTTAACTTATCAATTCAGTTAATAAAGGATATATTCATGAAGTCAAAAGCACTTCAGTGTGTTATTCAAAGCTACTTGTTCCTTGTTGATTTTCTGCTTGGATAATCTGTCCATTGCTGTAAACAGGCTGTTAATGTCCCCTACTATCATTATATTATTATGAATGAGTTTCTTTATGTTTATTATTAATAGATTTATATATTTGGGTGCTCCCAATTTGGGGGACATAAATATTTATAATTGCTAGATCTTCTTGATGGATAGACCCCTTAATTATGATATAATGCCATTCTTCATCTCTTGTTACAATGTTTGTTTTAAAATCTAGTTTGTCTGATATAACTATGGCTACTCTGGCTTTCTTTTGACATCCATTAGTATCATAGATGGTTCTCCATCCTCTCGCTTTCAATCTGCAGGTGTTTATAGGTTTAAATTTAGTCTCTTGTAAGCACCATATAGACCGATCTTGTTTTTTCATCCATTCCGACACACTATGTCTTTTGAATGGAACATTTAGTCCATTTACATTCAGAGTGATTACTGAAAGATGAATTTAGTGCCATTGTGTTACCTGTAGTGTCAGCATTTCCAGTGTTGTTGTCTCTTCTTTCTAGTCTTTGTTGTTTTTGGTCCTTTTCTCCTCACTTAAAGAATTCCCCTTAAAAATTTTTGCAGGACTGGTTTAGTGGTCTTGAACTCCTTCAGTTTTGTTTGCCTAATAAACTTCTTTATCTCTCCTTTTATTCTGAATGACAGCCTTGCTGGATACAGAATTCTTAGCTGCATATTTTTCTCATTCAGCATGTTGACTATTTCTTGCCACTTTCTTCTGGCCTCTCACATTTCTGTGGACAGATCTGCTGTGAACCTGATCTGTCTTTCCTCATAGATTAAGAATTTTTTCTCCCCTTGCTGCCTTCAGGATTCTTACATTGTCTATTTTGTGAACATGACTATGATATGCCTTGGCAATGGTTGGCTTTTGTTTAATTTAATAGTTCTCTGTGCTTCTTGGGTTTTGATATTTGTGCCCTTCTTCAGATCAGGGAAGTTATAATTTGTTTGAATAAAGCTTCTACCCTTTTTCTCTCTCTTCATCTTCTGGGACTCCTATGATATGAATGTTATTTCATCTTAATAAATTGCTGAGTTTCCTAAGTCTAGTTTCATGATCCATTATCTTTCCCTCTATTCAGCTTCCTAATTTTCCATAATTTTCTCTTCCATATTTTTGATTTACTTCTCTAATTCATCAATCCTCATTTTTATGGCCTCCATTTGTGTTTGTGCCTTGGTTATAGCATTTTTAATTTTATTTGACTAGATTTTAATTCTTTTATTTATGTAGTAAAGGATTCTCTGGTGCCTTTTATGCTTTATTCAAGCCCAGCTAGTATCCTTATAATCATTGTTTTAAATCCTAGTTCAGACATCTTACTTATATCCATGTTGATTAAATCCCTGGCCGTGAGTTCTATTTACTATTCTTTCTTTGGGTTGAATTTCCCTGCCTTGTCATTTTGTCCAGAAAAAAAAGTAATGAAAAAACAAACAAATGAATAAACAAATAACAAAGGAAAAAAATAAAACAAAAAAACTAGATCTTGGATGTGTTTTGGTTTGCTTGTTAAAAGAATCTAGATCTGGTGTGCCTGGGTGGCTCCGTCCTTAAGCAACTGCCTACGGCTCAGGTCATGATCCTGGAGTTCCAGGATCAAGCCTTACGTCAGGCTTCCTGCTCGCTGGGAAGTCTGCTTCTCCCTCTCTCACTCCCCCTGCTTGTGTTTTATCTCTCGCTGTGTTTCTTTTTGTCAAATAAATAAATAAAATCTTAAAAAAAAAAAAGAATCTAGATCCCCCAAAAAAGGTGAAAAAAAGTACACAAAAGAAATAAAATAAACAGAAAAATTAAAAATATGCATATAAAATATACAAACAAATAAACATTAAAAAGTATTAAAAATTAAAAAATGAGAAAATAAATGAAATAATAATAATTAAAAAAAAAGAACAAAAGTGAAAAGGAATCTAGATCTTGTTTCTGCTAGAGCGGGAGCTTTGCAGCATTCCATGATCAGTAGACTTGATGTATCTGAGTTGTTTGTGCTGGTTTTCTAGGTTAGGGTCCTCCTGCCTTGTCTCTCAGCAATTGGTTCCAGTGGGAATGTGCCTCCAGGACATAAGGGGGCAGGCAGGGCTTGGTGTCAGCATCTCTGGCCTCCACTAGGTGGCACTGTTTTGCTTCCTGAGGGCTTTCAGCATTGATGGGTGGAATGAATATGATTGCACCCTACTCTCTAGCCCTGGAACTGAGTGAACCCTCACAGAAGAGCAAACAATAACCCTTCTTGTGTCTTAGTTTCTGTCTGAACTCCACATTCACCTGTATCCAAACTTTTTTAACTCAAGTTCATGACCAAGTTTCAAAACTCCAAATTTTACAGACATCGGTGGCCTGCACCCCTGTTATCCCTCTGGGCGAGGGTCTAACTGTGCTTTTGCCAGCCTGTCTCAGGAAAGCAGTTGCATGACCTGGCAGCAATTCACAGTTTATGGCAACACAGGTAGAAATCCTGTACCAAGACGTGCTGTTCTTAGCTGTCTTCCCTGTCCTGTACCTGAGAGCAATGCAGCAGTTGGCACCACCTGTTCTTATTGTGACCTAGGGGATTCTCAGACCACCCTGTCACTCCTGGGATCTTACTACCCGAACACCTTTAAGCTAGGCACATCCCCCATGGCAGTAGACTTCTAAAAGTTCAGATTTTGCCCTCTGTTGCTTATAATGCTTTATAGTAGTCTCTGTAAGTGGGCTCCCTCCCTGCTGCCTTACCCACAGCTATATTTCCCCTAAGAAAACTTTCCATAACTCCTACCTTCCAAAACATGGCAACTTTTCTACTTGTAGACTTGCAGTTTTTGTTCTCTCAGAGCTCTGATTGATTTTTTTGGGTGTTGAGGACCATTTGATAACTATGTAGCTGTGTTCCAGGGATGAGACAAGTTTAGGGCCCCTCTACTCCTCTATCTTCTCAACTAAACTGAACTCAAAAGCACTTTAAAAAATTTTTTTTAATTAATTTATTTATTTGAGAGAAAGAGAGCACAAGCTGGGAAGAAGGGGTTAGAGGGAAAGGGATAAGTAGACTTCCCTACTGAGCAGGGAGCCTGATGCAGGGCTCAATCTTAGGACCCTGAGATCATAACCTGAGCTGAAGCAGACACTTAACTGACCGAGCTACCCAGGCACCCCTCAAAAGCATTTAAAAATCACCATAATAAACTCAAAGTAGTGACCACAGAACAATAGGACTTTCACAAACAAAACAGAACTTCAAGTGTCTTAAAGTATTTGCCTCAGGGAGACCTACAGTGACTGTGATAGTAGTCTCATCCCTCAGCATATTTGTGACTGATCTCTGAGGCACTGTCTTCTGAGTATTGGCTCTCATTAGCAAGTCCCTTCTCTCTGCATTTTAAGTTATCTTCATTGGTGGCAAAGATTTATCCTTTGCCAGTGGATTTATCTTTTGGTGAGAGCCTGGTACTAATCAGGACCAATTTCATAGCCTATAGGGTTGAGGGCCTGTATCTTATATTCTGGTGATTTATTTTTTGCATTTTCTGTTCTGGAAGTGGTGACTGGAAAACTGTGAGTCCTCCACACAAGAACGGTTAGCAGTGTGCAAAGTCATTAATTTGATTGACTTCATGGTGTGATCTATGTGGTTATACAGTAACGTATTTGGAAGGAGAAAGGCAGTGCAAATATTAGCTTCTTTACTTACCATCTCTGAGACTTGGGGGCACTTTAACTGTTGTAATCCCTTTGAGCTTTAGTTTTCCCTGCCTGGAACCTGGAGCTGATAATTCCCACCTGATGCAGCTGTTGTGAAGAACTATATTAGGAAACATGTATACATCATTTGTCTAATGTGTGGCATATTGTAAGAGCTCAGTAATTACCAGTTACTGTCACTTGTTCTGAAGATATAGTTCTGGGCCAAAGCTGTATGTGTCACAGTCATAATTTTCCTAGAGAAGACTGCAAAGAGGAGACTCATTTAAAAAAAATTAAATATAACTGACACATAATATAGTATTATTTTCAAGTGTACAGTATAATAATTTGATATATGTACATATTGAGAAACAATAACTTTAATTAACATCCATCAACCACGTATAGTTACAGTTTTTTTCTTGTAATGAAAACTTTTCAGATCTCTCTTAGCACATTTCAATTATACAATATCATATTGTTAACTATGGTCACCATGCTGCATATTCTATCCCCAGGATTTTTTTTTCTTATAACTGGGAGTCTGTATGTTTTGACCACCGATATCAGCCACCCCCTAACTCTGGCAACCATTCTGTTTTTTGTATGTATGATTTCATCTTTTGTTTTTGTTTCCTTTGTTTTAGATTCTACATGTAAATGAGATCACATACTATTTATTTCTTCTGTCTGACATTTTACTTAGCATAATGCCTTCAAGGTCCATTTATATTACTATAAATGGCAGGATGTTCCCCCCTTTTTTGGCTGAATAGTATTCATATATATAATACCCAATATATATTATATATATACATATATATATAATATACTATATATATACATAAATCACATTTTATTTATCCATTCATTCATAGGGGAGGCTCATTTTTTTAAGGTTTATTTATTTTTTATTTTAGAGAGATAGAGTAGGGGGGGCAAGGGAGAGAGAGAATCTCAAACAGACTCTCTGCTGAGTACAGAGCCAGACGTGGGACTCCATCTCCCATCCCTGACATCGTGACCTGAGCCAAAATCAGAGTCAGACGCTTAACTGACTGAGGCATCCAGGCACCCCTGGGGAAGCTCATTTTTATGTGTATCTTTTGAAATAAGTTTTATTAAATTAGATTTATTCACTATGTAGCTTCCTAGGTGATTCCTATTAAAAGGAGCTCTCAGTCATTGATTGTATTTTGGAATCAGCTTGTTTGAAAATCAGCTTCATTCTTTTTTAGCAACAACAAATGTTTCCTGTATGATTTATTTTCAGTCTTATGTAAGTAAGAAGTATGTCTCTCCGGCTAAACAAAAGATGTTTAGAAAGATTTCTGAGACCTTCTCTTTACCCTAATATAGGCTGTAAGTTCTATAGTTTATTGCAACTAATTAAAGCTTATTGGCTAAACATTGATTTTCCTATATCATCTTACTGTTCTTTTTTTTTTTTTTTTAAAGATTTTATTTATTTGGCAGAGAGAAACACAGCCAGAGAGGGAACACAGGAAGGGGGAGTGAGAGAGGAAGAAGCAGGCTTCCCACCGAGCAGGAAGCCTGATGTGGGGCTCGATCCCGGGTCTCCAGGATCATGACCTGAGCCGAAGGCAATTGCTTAACTAACTGAGCCACCCAGGTGCCCCATCATCTTATTGTTCTTTAAAAACCCTACTGTGTGCAAGATATGACCAATGAATTTTTAGAAGTGTTGCAATGTCCTTGTTCAATGATTGCTTTGCCAGTCTTTTCTGACTCCTGATCATCTTTCATGTAATTGAAATGCTGGTCTTTGATATGTGGGTGCAATTCTGCAGTTGTTAATAAATAACATATTCTCATTGCTGTTCTGACTTTAGTCCTTTAAACTTTGGAAACTTTGCTGATAAATGTTGTCATGCCACAGAATTAGGTACAAAGAAGAAAAACAATGAGGCATGAAGTGGAGGAAAGGGGAAGTGACACTGGACTTTACTGACTTTGATTAGTAAGAGCCTGTAAGTGGTTAATGCGTACTTTTAGGGATAATAATATGTGGTTAACTGTATCTTAAAAAAAGAGCTCTAGAGATGAAGACAGCTCTAGAGCTGTCTCTAGAAGCCAATGTAAAGGAGGAGATGTGATCATACGTCTTAGAGGCACGATGGTACAGCATAGCATCATGATTCACTGATTAATGACATTTGTCAAGTCTGGAAATAAAGCATCTAGCTCTTACCAACAAAAAGAGTTTAGTTGGAAATAGTGAAGAAATTGTAGCTCAGGACAAGCATACTATGGAGAGCCATATGCAAATCCAAAGATACAAAGGGACTATCAGCTTTTATTGGGTTTGGGGAGGAAATTGAGAAGGATTGTTTTAAAGAAAAGCAGTGGAGAAGGATAAGCAGTTTCTTATTGGCTGCAAGTGGTGGTTAGTGTGTTGAGCAGAAACAGAAAGGGATCTTCCTTCTTAAAAACAGGAGATAAAAATTCTATGTGGAAAATGCCCTCCCTTGACAAAATAATTCTTACCTTCCTCCTTCTGGTTATGCAGCCTGTGATGAGCAGTACATGCATGAGAGTTCCCTTCAGGGCTTCCCAACTTCATCTTAAATGAGGTTTCCTTTATTTATTTTTGTATATTCATGTGGCAGACATGTTCCCATAGCATTTTCAAAGTCCTAAACTTTCTTTTTCCTGCTGTAGCCATTTCCCTCTTATTGGGGAAAACATTTCTGAACACAAATGAGCAAGAGATGTCTTTCTTTTTTCTTTTCTTTCCCAACCACTCCTTATATATAAAAGTAAATCATTTTGCAGGCTTTATATGTTATCTCTGGTAGCATATGATGTGTGACAGTTACAGTGGATGGCTGGACAATGGACACCATCGTTGACATCTGCTGGTGTGATATTGGACATGTTTGTATACTTAAAATATTGAGACAAAGGATTCACTCTTCTTGCTAGCTGTGTGATGTTGAAAAAGACCACCTCAACTGTCTGGGTCATGGTTTGTCCCTTTTAAAGTAGAGATAGGTATAATCTTTGGCTACTTTACAGAATCATTGATAAAATGTGACAAAATAATGTATGTGAAAGCACTTCATAAACTCTAAAGCAAAGACATCAAAACTACAGTGTTAGTCCAAGGGACAAATACATTCATGTAGGACCCTTAATTATCCTGTTTGTCTTATTTGCCAGGTACTTGCTGAGTCTTCAGAGTGTTTTATATTATAAAATATTGCATAGATGCATTTCTAAGTGTAATAGAAAGAATTTTCCTTCAGTGACTGTGGACATATTTCCCCTTTCTTCCTCACTACTTTCTAAATATAAGTCTTTCCATGTATCATTCTTCTTTTGCTATGATCACTAGAGCAAAGGAAGAGATACGAACACACGTTTAATTAGTTTTGAGAATAAAAACTGCTGGGGTGAGGGGAAAACACTATGATACATGTTTCAGGTTTATACAGGAATAATATATGAGAAATAGGAGCTTCAAATTGTTCTTTGCCTTATAGAATTACATATGTTCAACACACAAAACTGAATCAGACTCTGGTGCTTAATGGAAAGAACATTGGATGTATTGGTATTTAGATCTAATTTTGGATAGTGGGCGGCAACTGGTCAAAATCTCCACTTCAGAACTGAAGGATTTATTCCCTCAGTTGCTGAGAATGTTGCTGAGATGTCCCTCTGCTGCTGAGATGTTTCCTCACCCCTCTTTGAAAATTTCTTCCACTGAATAGCATTACCTTGTCCAAGGGTTCCTGCTTCCCAGAACAGCCCATGCTGAGTGACTGAGCAATTTAGGGGTATAAGGGTCTGGTTCCCTCCTGGCATGAATAGGGACATCCCAGCCCAGATCTCCCCAGGAAATCAGGTCTTAGTTCTGACTGCACTGCATCCTGACTTCCTCCACTACCCAGTCCTCCTTCTTTCCCTGCCCTGTAGGTATTGTCCCTGAGTACACTTTCAACAAACGTCCTGCACAAAAGTTTTTAACCCAACCTGTGCCAGAGTCTACAACCTCTCAGATTTTTCTGGATGTTCTTTAGGCAGTTGAAAATAGGTTTTGATTAAAACTGTTAAATAATTTTCTTGGAAGAACTTGGTGTCATACAGATTTTCAGAGAATCATGCTTAGGTCCAAAATAAGAAGCTAGTGTGAATTAACTAGCATTTTAAATCTTGTCATCCTTCTGGTCAACTTGATTTGCTAAAAAATGGTATTTTAAAATCTGATTATGGAAGGAAAAGTATAAAGATTATTAAAAGATCAATCCCAGGTTCTAGTAAGTGAATCCATAACAGAGATTATAACTTCTTTGCATTTCATTCATTCGGCAAGTTATTATTGAGGTTCCATTATGCTGTGGGACAGATAGCAATATATAAGGCATAGTTGCTGTCCTTTTCATTTTGTTGGGAAGATAATACTGCCTATTATAAAATAAATAAAACAAAATAATACAAAGAAAAAATATATGGGAATTTAGAAAAAGAAATGACTTTTATTAGGGGTGATTAAGGAAAGTTTCAAGGATTGTGTGGCATTGGAGTAGAGCCTAGAATAATAAGCAGAGATGGATGGTAAAGAATGCGTCAAATAAAAGGGTAGGAATAAGATATACACATGAAGGAATATAAGTATTGCAGTGTTTTGGTTTAGTTGGAGTATTTGGTTCATTTAGGATGAACTTGTCATATAGACTTCTATATCACAGGAGAGGTAATTTGGAATTAGATTGCAAACATCATGAATGGCAGGATGAGAAATTTGAATTCTTTTTGGAAGCAGTGAGTAGTTACTAAAGTTTCTGAGAATGACGTTATTAAGTGGTGCTCAATGACGATGGTGTGGGAAGTAGGAGAAGAAAGCCTTGGACATGAGACATAGACACACAGATTTCCTGGAATCATGAAGCCTGACTTCACTATTGCTCTTCATTTACCGATAAGCCTAGATAATGGGGAACTATTCAGGGTTGGGAGTAAGGACGTTTTTCTTCCTTTCTGGATGAACAACAACAACAAAAATAGAATTTCAGCTTCTTTCAATTTTATTTTGAGTAGTGTTTTCAAGTTAAATCATATTACCAGCTGAAACAACTAGCTAATAATGAAAATAATTTTTAAGAAAAATATAATTGCGGGGCACCTAGTTGGCTCAGCTCAAGTCATGATCCCAGGGTCCTGGGATGGAGCTCTGCATCAGGCTCCCTGCTCATTAGGAAGCCTGCTTCTCCCTCTCCTACTCCCTCTGGTGTGTTTCCTTTCTCTCTGTCTCTCTGTCAATTAAATAAATAAAATCTTAAAAAAAAAGAAAAATGTAATTGAAGTTCAGCATTAGCTTTTCCCATTGTTTTGTGCCAAAGTATAGCTGTCCCAGTATTTAGGTGCTGAGGTAGAATACTTTTTTTCTACCTCAGAGCCCCAAGGCAGAATATCTTAAACAAATATACACATAAAAGGATCTTGACCAATAAGTGAGTGAGTGCAAGGGAAGCACCCATACTCCCACTCTTGGGAACTGCTTTAGTGTTTTTATTTTTAAGATGAGAGTACTTTTTATGCTACATAAATTTACAAGTTATTCTTTAAAAGTGAATTTCTCAGAAAAGGCTGACTCCGCCGCTGTGTCTGGCACTCTCTTTCTATCTTTGCTGATTCTTTTTCACTTTGCAAAGACTTTATTTATTTCATGTTTCCCAGATCTTGTCTAAGTTGACCTAGAAAAGTAGTTATGGTGTTAATTAAATATTTTTGATTTTGAATGGCTCCTTGTTTAATTTTTTCTCTTTAAATACTCTGAAATACTCTATGAAATATCAAGGTATCAATTATTATGTTTTTCAAAAGTTCTGTAAATTGCCACACCACAGCCATTTGGTGGTGTATATATAAATATTAGTGTTTAAACACACTTTTGATTTATTTTGTTGTGATTAAAATTTAATAGCGAGCTTGTTGCTTGGGCTCTCATCTAGTCAAGAGAACACAGTAAACATTTAAAAATAAATGAAATCACAAAAATACAAGAGTAATAATCCAGGCTATGAATGCCTGATAAGTTTAAAGAAAGAGAAGGTCCTTGCTAGGAAATAGGACTAGAACAAGAACTTGAAGGAGAGGTAGGATTTTGATAGGCTTAGAGAATTAGCAGCCATTTCTGATAGGGTGCAACAGTATGAGCAATGGAAGGAAGAATAAGAAAGGTTTTTAAAAAGAGATTAGCATTAAATATGCTTTTAAAAAACTTGAAAATATAGGTCTTTTATAAATTTTAAATGAACACACATTAAAGACTTTACTCATCTCATTAATTAATGAGGAAACCGGTATGATGGTGTGACTATTCCAAGAGCATTTGAGGGGCTAAATATCCTTAGAAATTTAATAAAGGAAAGTTAGGATATAATTGCTGGGTTAGATATAAAACTGGGTAGTATTCTGTAAGGTAATAAACTATAACCTGGAGGTTGTCTTTTCTCATGGACAAAAATCTACATGTTAAAATGTACCTTCATTATATCTAGGTCTTTAATAGTGAGTAGAACAAAGTATATTAAATAGTTTTGGAGTGAATATTTCTTTAAAATTTATTTTTATTTTCAATATAATGTATTGTTTGTTTCAGGGGTACAGGTCTGTGATTCATCAGTTTTATATAACACCCAATGCTTATTACAACACATACTCTTCCCAATGTCCATCACTCCATTACCCCAACCCCCCAGCCCTCTCCTGTCTAGCAACCCTCAGTTTGTTTCCTAAGATTAAAAGTCTCTTATAATTTGTCTCCCTCTTTGGTTTAGTCTTGTTTCATTTTTTTCCTCTCTTCCCCTGTGATCTTTCTAGTTTTTTACATTTTACATATCCGTGAGATCCTATGATAACTTTCTTTCTCTGATTGATCTATTTTGCTTAGCATTACACCCTCTAGTTCCATCCATTTCATTGCAAATGGCATGATTTCATTTTTTAGATAGCTGCACAATATTCCACTGTATATATATGCACACCACATCTTCTTTATCTATTCATTTATTGATGGACATCTGGACTCTTTCCATAGTTTGGCTATTGTGGACATTGCTGCTGTAAATAGTGGGGTACAGGTGCCCCTTTGGATCACTACATTTGTATCTTTAGGATAAATATTCAGTTGTACAACAGCTGGGTCATAGGTAGCTCTATCAACTTTTTGAGGAGCCTCCATAATGTTTTCCAGAATTACTGCATCAGTTTGCATTCCCATTTGAGTGAACCTTTTAAGCAATGCCTCCAAAATGTCAATGGAAGGACGTGGTTTTAGTTCTTTTGCTTTCTTTCCAAGTTTTGGATAGTTTTGTTACCAGTAGGAAGGACAGCATACTTAGAGGATTTTGTTTTCTTCAAGTGAAGTGGATGGAATAACAACAACAACAAAATGCATAGGATAGTTAGGGACCTCTGAGTGGTAGGCTAATGAATTTGGACCTGTAAGAAAATGATGGGGAGGAATCCAAAGTTTGGATGTGGACTTGATTAAGGTATATTTTAGAAAAATTAGTCTAAGTGATATAAAATTTTTGAGACATTTGAGGACACTCTTTCAACAATTAAGGATTGAGGCTAAATGTCCAGGACAGGAAAGAGCACATATGAAGGGCCAAGGGTAGAAGCCTCTAGAAAATACACTGCAAGCATGATATTAATAGAAGTGACTCATTGCTCAGTTATAGAAGTTAAGGATTAATCTATTGATATTAAGCTGGAGTTTGATAACTATGAAAACAGTATGCATGATAGGAGATAGAATTAATTTAAAGTAAGAGATGATGAGCCCAGAGAATAGTTGGAACTGTGTAAAGTTTCATAAGTCATTCAGTTTGCTCGCTTCATATCCACATAGGAACCAATACTCCATGGCTCTAGTAGATAGTGGGTGAACAAGACTTAGAATCCAGGTTTTCTATCTCCTAACCTGGTTATTTTTCTTGTTACCTTGGTGGCTATGGTATATTGAGTTATTTGTACTACTTTTTTATTTCCCTTTAGTAGTTTTATATATCCACATTCTTATAATCACTTCGTAGTGGGCAGAGTATATTTTCCTAACTCTTGACTTTGGGCTTGACCACATAACTTGCTTGGCCAATGGATTCCTTGCATGGTTGGCTTTGCCTTTCTGAGCTTCTTCCATTTCAATGAAAAGAACATACCGTGGGGAAACCTATAGCCTAGACTTCAGAATGAGACAGGTAGTCATGCTACCAGGATATTCCCTCTGAAATGTCTTGGGTCTAGTTGACTTTTTGGAGCTATGGTTTTTCTGAAACATGTGATTATTGAGTTACCAGAGAGAATGTGATCATCACAGGAGATAGTATATTCATTATAAGAAATTTCACAATGAAATTTATATGTAGGTTTTAACTTTACTTAAATCACTATGAGATATTTGCATTGACAAATGAAAATATTAGATTCAGATTGATGGAGAATCAGAGACAGCTTATGGATGAATGAAACCAGATTTATTTATCTAAAGGATAGATAAGGAAATCCATGTAGTCAGGACACTTAGCAGAGAGATCACTTATATTTTCCAAAAGTTATAAGCTTCTGGGCACCCAGAACCTTATCAGAAGAGCATAGTTGCTGGGACGCCTGGGTGGCTCAGTTGGTTAGGCGACTGCCTTCGGCTCAGGTCATGATCCCGGAGACCCGGGATCGGGTCCCACATCGGGCTCCCTGCTCGGCGGGAAGCCTGCTTCTCCCTCTTTCACTCCCCCTGCTTGTGTTCCCTCTCTGGCTGTGTTTCTCTCTGTCAAATAAATAAAATCTTAAAAAAAAAAAAAGAAAAAAGAAAAAAAGAAGAGCATAGTTGCTAATGAAAATGCCTGAGTGGGCAAGAGTTACACCAGAACTTTTGGGAGTTCAAGTGCTGCCTGTAGGTCACCTAAAACTGGAGTGATTCTTCATGCAAGGGGCTCTGGATCTGTGTTGGATACCGCAGATATTTGTACAGAAATGTCAGTTATTTTTTTATTTCTGATAATTATTTCACATAGACTCTCAAAAACTTGGTGGATTTTCTCTCAGGAGATGTTAGGTTCTGTGCGTCTCCAGTGGTTATTGATACAGCCATTTCCATATTCATATCTACCCACATGGGCACACTTGCATGCATTTAGTATCTGCCTGTGCTCTTCTGTACTCTGTAGTTTGTCTGTCAATAATCGTGGTGGAAGGAATGGCAGGTGACCTACTTACTGTCTTCTTGATGGAACTGCTCAGTGGGACTCACAGCACTGTATTCAGAGCTATAATTAGGTTCCCCCAGGAAGATATATGCAAGTCCATACATTTTCACATTTCTATTCAGCTTATAGGAGTTATTTCTTACTTTTAAGGTATGCCACAGGTATGATTTTATTTCAATTCGAGATAGAGTCTTCTTAGTCTGAAATTAACATCTAATTGCGGAAGTTTTTTAAGGACGAGTCATAATTTTTTTGATATATCTGACTGCCATTTTATGCTCAGGACCTTTTCAGATCTCGTATTCTGCAGACACAACAGCAGATCTTTGGAATTCCCATGAAATAGATGGATAAGTGAGAGAATCACACCTATAATATTTCCCTACAGATGGTAATAGTGCTATATAGCTATTTTAAATGCTCCAGTAATTACATTCTGAAGATATCAGAAAGCATCATATTTTAGCTGTCGTTTAGCACTGTGGGGAAGCAGGGGATAGTCCACATTCTTATTTTCCTAAGGAGTTGTTAGTATATATGCAACAGATTCAAGTACCTCTTTCCTTTCACTCAGTTTGAGTCACAGTATTTTCTGGTTCAAAACTGGAATACCAGATCTACTACCAGATCCAACTACTGTTGAGGGAACAGGAGAGATTATTTAAAATGGTAGCAAGAAAATTTGGGTCATGTTGATAAATACCCCTGGATACCATCAATTTACAAATATATACCTGGGTTTTGTTTTGATTATTTGGGCTATCTATTGAAACTACATTATAATTGTGGCTATGAAAATACAAAAGCACTGTTCTTTAAATTATAGGTTTGGATCCAGACTTCTCAATATTTCAGACTGGCCTATTTACTGGTGTTAAGTAATATTATTGTTTCTTTATTTTTTCTTATTTTGTATAAACAACTGCTTTAGAATCAAACTTTATGTGTTCTAGAACACTTCTTGTTATTCTCTAGGCTAATAAAAGAATGTTAATTATATCTTACTTGATATCCAGAATCTAACTCTGTACCATGTACTTCTAAACTCTAGCCACTAAATCATACTTTAATCTACACTTTGACAATGACTTTCACACATAACAGGTCCATTACTTTCAAGATTATTCAATAAGATGAGATGAAAGGGGAAATGATAACATTTAATCTGAATGACTCTGGAACTCATTGTCTATAAAGGAGAATGATTTTAGGATGTGCCACAAGTGTTAGCTGATTTTGGCTTAGACTGGGAAAACTGGGTTTCTTTCAGGAATTGTTTGCTGATAAAGCACATGTACTATCCAGCCTCCTAGTGATTCTGAAATTCAAATAGATTCTACAATACCAGTACTATCAAGAACATCCATTGGAGGACACTAGAACACAACAAATAGAGGAGAATGTAGGAATACATAAGTAAATTAAAGTAAGTTCTCTGCACAAAATTTACTCTCCAAAATTAAATCTAATTGCTCAACTATAAAAATACAATTATTAATATTTCTACTGAAAAACACATTTTATCACTGGTATGCTTAGTCTTCCAAAGTTGTAATTTTAGAAATGTGATGGGTGATTTACCCAGGAGGTAAATGGCTAAAATATTTTAATGACCTGAACCTTTACATAGGAGTTGATTGCAAATTCTGCTTAATAGCCTAACCTTAATCAAACTTTCATTGATAAGCAAATGGAATCCTTTGCAGATTGTTGTTAAGCAGAGTTTGTCTGACAATTCCTCTGATAATAGGAAAGTTTATAAGGTTCATGGCAAAAACAAAACACACAAAAATGACCAAATTGGGGGTGCTTGGGTGGCTCAGTGGTTAAGCCTCTGTCTTCAGCTCAGGTCATGATTTCAGGGTCCTGGGATCAAGACCCGCATGGTGGGGGGTGTCTCTGCTCAGCAGGGAGCCTGCTTCCCTTCCTCTTCCCTTCCTCTGCCTGCCTCTCTGCCTACTTGTGATCTCTATCAAATAAATAAATAAAATCTTAAAACAAAACAAAACAAAATGATCAAACTTGGGGTTCTCTCTGATGTAGAAGGGAGTTACTTCAGGCAAATTAATTTGAGTAAAAGCCATGGTGAAGGTTTATAAATATTATCATAATGCATTTTCAAGTGTGTGAACATTCTGTTAACAATTTTAAATCTCAAATTATAATTATTTATAAGATGTGATTATCATTTAGAAATTTGTGACTTTAACTTTTGTTTAAAATAAAATGATGTGGGGTGCCTGGGTGGCTCAGTGGGTTAAAGCCTCTGCCTTCGGCTCAGGTCAGGGTCCTTGGATTGAGGCCCACATCTGGCTCTCTGCTCAGCAAGGAGCCTGTTTCCTCCTCTCTCTGCCTGCCTCTCTGCCTACTTGCCTCTCTCTCTGTCAAATAAATAAAATATTTTTTTTTAAAAGAATAAAATGATGTTTGTGATTTGGACTTGTCCCATTTCTGAGATTTTCCCCAAACCAAAGATGAATAACATAGAGCTTTGAATTATAAACAGTGATGCCAAAAGTATGACAATTTATTAAATGATATTTGTGCTTAAAAATGTCACCAAAAATAAATATTTTCTCAGAAGATATAAGCACCATATATAAATTTATCTTGGTAATAAGGGCAACAATGGGATTTATTTCCACTTTATACACAGGGGGGCACTCTGGATTCTGTTTGCAAAGGAATAAGATAAAAAATTCTTGGACTAACTTCCTTCTGGCAGTCTCTGCTTGGCCCAGAATATTTAATTCTGAGTAGGAATGGCAAGGCAGCAAACTTTTGCATTGGAGGATATTATTAATTTCTACTCAGCTCCCCTTTCACGTTATAGGTTGTAGGCAGTGAAAGGCATCATTCATGTTAGTGAGCTAACAAAGATTTTGTTAAGGCAGGCATTTAAAACTTGCAGGAGGTAATTCTGTGAGTTAGAAATGTCAGAAAGTGCTTAGAATCCTTGCAGTGACTTTCAATCCCCCAAGTGGGGGGTTCTAGCCCTTGTGAAACATTTATATTGCAAATCATTTAATTGTTTTGGGCCAGGGCTCAAGTTCTTCATCTTTAAGAGTGATTCATATATGTCTTAAGCTGCTTGCATGGTTTGGGGTAGGGGAATAAATGGTTAAATGACGTAAACGGTAATCAAAAGCATTCTATAAAATATAGACTTGTTTCAGAAGTGTGGAATAATTATAGTTAGGGTGCTCATAATATAGGCATAGCTCAGAGATAGTGCAAGTTTGGTTGAGACCACTCAATAAAGTCAATATCCCAATTGAGCAAGTCAAATGAATTTTTTGGTTTCTCAGTGTATATAAAAGTTGTGTCTATACTGTACTATAGTCTATTAAGTGTGGAATAGCATTATGTCTAAAAATGTACATGCCTTAATTTAAAAGCACTTTATTGTTAAAAATGCTAACCATTTCCTGAGCATTTGATAAGTTGTAATCCTTTTGCTCATAAGAACTCTTGTCTCCATGTTGATGGCTGCTGACTGATCAGGGTTGTGATTGCCAAAGGCTGGAGTGGTTGGGGCAATTTCTTAAAATAAGACAACAATGAATTTGCCACATCAACTGAATCTTCCTTTTACAAATGATTTCTCTGTAGCACCCAATGCTGTCTGATAGAATTCTGCCCACAGCAGCCACTTCTTTCAAAATTGGAGCCTATCCTCTCACATCCTGCCACTACTTTATCAACTAAGTTTATGTGATATTCTAAATCCTTTGCTGTCATTTCAACAGTCTTCACAGCATCTTCACCAAGACTGGATTCCATCTCAGGAAACCACTTTGTTGACTCATCTATAAGAAGCAAGTTCTCATCTGTTAGTTTTATCATGAGAATGCAGCAGTTCAGTCCCATCTTCAGGCTCCTCTTCTAATTCTAGTTCTCTTGCTATTTCCACCACATCTGCAGTGACTTTCCCCACTAAAGTCTTGAACCTTCAATTTGTGAAACAAAGAAAAGTGAATAAAGTGCAATAAGATGAGATATGCTTGTCATTTGGTATTTTAATCGCATAGCATTTACTTAATTCTTCTTTTTTTTTTTTTTTTTCACAAAAATAGAGACATACCAGTGGTGGGCAGGAGGGCTATGTGGCTGAGACATCTATAGGCTTAACATTTATGCATGTGCCTCCTCCTCATTTTAATATTGTACTTTTGTTTTTCTCTTCCTTCCTGTCCCAGCAGGACATTAAAGGGAACTTCAAACTGGGTGATTTGAGAATAGTTTAATAAAAGTGTGGGCAGGGGCACCTGGATGGCTCAGAGGGTTAAAGCCTCTGCTTTCAGCTCAGGTCATGATCTCAGGGTCCTGGGATGGAGCCCTGCATCCAGCTCTCTGCTCAGCAGAGAGCCTGCTTACTCCTCTCTCTCTGCCTGCCTCTCTGCCTACCTGTGATCTCTCTCTCTGTCAAATAAATAAATAAAATCTTAAAAAAAAAAAAAGTGTGGGCGGGATTTTGGGCAGCACCCTGAGATAAGCAACTGTGGAGAGCTCATGTCTACCTTTGGACAAGGGCAGGGGCAGGGACCTCTAGACAGGGCTCCTAAAGGAGCCGCAGCCTCAGGTAAAGTCAGGGTATCCACTGCAAATTGGGGGAGGGTGGGGAGCCAAGGACAGAAATAGGTGACCTCACTGTTGCCCTCTTTCCAGTCTCCTGCCCTTGTCCTCCGTGTGTGTGTGTGTGTGTGTGTGTGTGTGTGTGTGTGTGTGTTTCTTCTTTATTCATTTATCTATTGATGGACTCTTGAGCTGCTTTTGTAGTTTGTAGTTTTGTAGTTTGCCTATTGTAAATAATGCTGCAATAAACTTGGGAGCTTATCTCTTTTCGAATTAGTGTTTTGTATTCTTTGGGTAAATACATAGTAGTGGAATTACTGGATTGTATGATAGTTCTATTTTTCATTTTTTGAGGAACCTCAGTACTGTTTTCAACAGTGGCTGCACCAGTTTGCATTCCCACTAAGAGTGCACAAGACTTCCCTTTTTTCCACAGTCTCACCTTGTGTTTTCTATTTTAGTCATTCTGACAGGTGTGAGATGATAGCTTATTGTTGTTGTTGTTGTTGTTTAAAGATTTGTTTATTTATGAGAGAGAGAGAAAGAGAGCACACGCGCATGAGTAGGGGGAAGGGCAGAAGGAAAGGGAGAGAATCTCAAGCTGACTCCCTGGTGAGCATGGAGCCTGATGCAGGGCTCAATTTCACAGCCCTGAGATTGTGACCTGAGCCAAAAGCAAGAATCAGACATTTGACTGATTGAGCCATCCAGGTGCCCCTCGTTGCTGTTTTAATTTGTATTTCCGTAATAATGACTGATGTGGAGTATTTTTTCATATGTATATTGCCATCTGTATGTCTTTTTTGGAGAAATGTCTGTTCATGTTTTCTGCACATCTTTTAATTGGATTATTTGTTTTTTGAGTTTTATCGGTTCTTCATATATTTTGGATGCTAACCCTTTATCAGATATGCCATTTGTACATATCTTGTCTCATTCATTAGGTTATCTTTCAGTTTTGTTGATTGTTTTTTTTACTGTACAGAAGCTTTTTATTTGGATGCAGCCCCAATAGTTTATTTTTGTTTTTATTTCCCTTGTTTCAGAAGACATATCTAGGGGCGCCTGGGTGGCTCAGTTGGTTGGACGACTGCCTTTGGCTCAGGTCATGATCCCGGAGACCTGGGATCAAGTCCCATATCAGGCTCCCTGCTAGGCGGGAAGCCTGCTTCTCCCTCTCTCGCTCCCCCTACTTGTGTTCCCTCTCTGGCTGTGTTTCTCTCTGTCAAATAAATAAAATCTTTAAAAAAAAAAAAAAGAAGACATATCTAGACAAAAGTAGTTATAACTGATGTCACAGAAATTATTGTTTGTGCTCTATTCTAGGATTTTTATAATTTAAGGTCACACTTATGTCCTTGAAACCACTTTGAATCTATTTTTGCATATGGTGTAAGAAAGTGGTCCAGTTTTGTTCTTCTGCACAATACTGTCTAGTTTTCTCAATACCATTTGTGGAAGAGACTTTTTCCCATTGCATATTCTTGCCTCCTCTGCTGAAGATTAATGGAACATTTAATTGTGGCTTTATTTCTGGATTTTCTATTCTGTTCTATTGATATATGTGTCTATTTTTGTGCTAGTACCATACTTTTTTGATTACTACAGATTTGCAGTATAACTTGAGATCTGGTATTGTGATGTATATGGCTTGCTTTTCTTTTTCAAGATTGCTTTAGCTATTCAGGGTTTCTTTGTGGTTCCATACAAATTTTAGGATTGTTTGTTCTAGTTCTGTTAAAAATGCAATTGGTATTTTGATAAGGATTGCATCAAATCTGTAGAATGCTTTAGGTAGTATGGATATTTTAACAATATTTGTTCTTCCAATCCATGAACATAGCATATCTTTCCATTTCTTTGTGTAGTCTTCAATTTCTTTCATCACTGTTTTATAGTTTTTAGAATACAGGTCTTTTACCTCCTTTATCAAGTTTATTCCCAGGTATTTTTAGTATTTTTGGTATAATTGTGAGTGAGATTATTTTCTTAATATGTCTTCCTGCTGCTTCGCTATTAGGGTAAAGAAATGCAATCAAATTCTGATACGCATTTTGTATCATGCAACCTTTCTGAATTTGTTTGCCAGTTCTGGTAGTTTTTTGGTGGAATCGTTTGGGTTTTCTGTATGTAGTTTCATGTCATCTGGAAAGAGTGAAAGTTGTACTTCTGCCTTACCAATTTGGATGCCTCTTTTTCCTTTTTCTTGTTTGATTGCTGTAGGTAGGATTTCTAGGACTATGTTGAGTGAAAGTAGTGAGAGTAGATATTCCTATATTTTTCCTGACTCTACAGGAAAAGCATTGTTTTTCCCCACTTAGGATGATATTAGCTGTGGGTTTTTATAGATGGCCTTTACTACATTGAGGTATCTTTCCTTCTAAATCTACTTTGTTTAAGGCTTTTGTCAGAAATGGATGTTATCCTTCATTATTTTTTTTCTGCATCTATTGAAGTATCACTGGTTTTTATCCTTTTTCTTATTGATGTAACATATCACATTGATTGATTTGTGAATATTAAACCACCCTTGCATCCTGGGAATAAATCCCACTTGATTGGGGTGAATGATTTCTTAAAATTTGTTGTTGGATTCAGTTTGCTACTATTTTCTTGAATATTTTTGCATCTAATCATATTACTGTTTTACTTATTTTTTTATTTTCTATTTTTTAAAAGATTTTATTTATTTATTTGACATAGAGAGATCACAGGTAGGCAGAGAGGCAGGCAGAGCGAGAGGAGGAAGCAGGCTCCCTGCTGAGCAGAGAGCCCAAGGCAGGCCTGGATCCCAGGACCCTGAGATCATGACCAGAGCTGAAGGCAGAGGCTTTAACCCACTGAGCCACCCAGGTGCCCTAATTATTTGTTAAAAAGTGAAATAGTTTAGGCTTTCTGAGAATATGACAAACACCCATGCATCTGTCATCTAGCTTTATCAAGTCTTAATGTTTTAACATATTTGTTTAGATTTTTTTTCTTTTAGCAAAAGATATTTGATACAGTTAAAACCCTCAGTTCTCCTTATTATCTAATTCTCCTCCTTCCTTCTCTAGAAGTAAATGCTCTTGAACTCAGTGCTTGAGTCACACGTGTTTTAGTTTTGACCAGGCCCAGTTTTATGACTATGTAACCTATGTAGTTGCATAGGGTCTGTGTTCAGAAATTTCCTGTGCTTGACTTTAATGCTGTACTGTTGCTGTTTTCCAATCTTAACCAAGGCAAGTGGCCCTCGTTTTGTAAGATTTAGAAATTCTTTTGGTGGTGGGATATAACACACTGACACACAGGTAGATGAAAGGCAGAACTCTTTCCTACTGAAAATGAGAGAGCCTGGCATGCAAAGCTACAGAGGGTTGCTCCCAGGACAGAGTAATGCAGTTTAATGTAATAGTTCATGTAACAAGCTGTGGCATTAGCTAAATTTCCTGGGGTCCCTGTAATTGGCTAATTTGAATAATTTCATATGCTCTGGGAAAAGGGGCTGTTCCTAGTTGTCTGGTACATGGCCCTAAAGTATTGGGTTCTTGATAGGAAGGCAGCTGGGTGTGTGCACAGTGGCCCGAGAGAGTGAGAGTCTAACAAGGGAAGTGGTTGGAGTTGGGGTTTAGCAAACTGCTGGTGAAGGGAAATTGAGGTATTCAGCCATGACTTCAAAACTGGGTCAAGACAGAACTTGTGAAATATTACATTACAGCCCCACATTTTTATTTTGTTCTAAACCCTGCAAATTAGGTAGCCATTCCTGATCTTAACTATATATTTATCCATAAGCATTATATTGTAGTGTTCTGCCTGCATTTAAATTTTCATGGACATTAAGGTTTTAATTTTTCTTTTTGGGGGGCTATTATAAATGATGTTGTAATAAAATTCTTGAAGATATCCTTTGGATATGTGTGAAATACAACTATAAAGGTAATTGCTTGGCACAGAGTATGGACATATTTAATATTTATAATTTGATGTCACCATAATCCTGACATTATTTTAATATTAGTTCTACAATTAAATACATTTAATACACACTATCAGTCATTTTGCTGTGGTTTCCCCAGTCACCTCTCAGCTGGGTGGAATTTGTTACCTAGATGTTTCCTCAAGAAGGGCTCATTAGATAAATATTCCCTGAGTTAAATGCACAGTACTATGTTTTGTGCCCTTTATTCAGGAAGTAGCTTGTCTATAAAATACTTTGCTCACACCTTTCTCCTTTAGGGTGTACCTGGGATTGCTCTACTGTCTTTGGCTTTGAAAAATCCTATGGACAATCTGACCTGAGGCCAGTTCTTTCTGTTATATGTATCTTAATCATTTTGCTTGACAAAAGGAATAATTTCTTTTAACCTCTAAATTCCAATAATTTTGTTAGAGTTTGTTCTGACTTTCCGGGGTCAGTTTTCTCAGATACATGGTATGCCATTTAAATATGTAAATTCTTATTTCAAGAAAATTTTCTTGAATTGTAATTTCAAAAATTTATTCCAACTTACTGTTCAGGAGTTATATCTAAGGTAGAACTCATTTACCCGTTGTTTTCTTTCATCTTTCCGTTTCTCCTTCTTTCTTAACTTTTATCTTATTTGTCTTATTTTGACTGCTCTTCTGGCATCTATAATTGGTGGCAATCACTGTTTCGTCCTCCACAATATTTAATCTCTCTTGTTTTCTTTTTAATTTGACCCTCATTTATAGAATGCTTTTTTCCTTTTAACTGTTTTCACAAGTTCTTACAATATTTAATTCACCTCATTCCTTTTTCTCACCATTTCCTCTTCTTTTCTCATAATCTTTCCCCATGTTTTTGCATTTCTGCTTCCTGGGCTTACTTTTTAGAGGAAAATAACTTGAAAAAAAATTCATGGTAAAAATATGGTCACTATTTTTACCTGTTCTGTGGCACGCTTTCCCTGAGAGATGTTTTTGTCTGGTTAGTTTTGCTATTTGTTTATACTATTTTTCTTGTAGTATTGTAGAATTGAAGCTATACCAATCTTTTACTACTCTTTAGAGAATGAGTTGCATTTTCCTAGCTTAGCTATTTACAAGAACTCCCTTCAGGGAGATTGTTCTGTTGTGTTTTGGGATATTTTGGCCCCAGGATATTTTACTTTTTTTTCCTGAGTCTCCTTTGCATGTAACTCCAATGGAGCCCATCTCTGTCTCCTACCTGGCTTCCCCACATGGTTCAGCTCTCAGAGATGATCTAAGTTTCACTTGAAGGCAAACCCTTTCTCCAGAAAGGTCTTTCTTTTTTAAAAGATTTTATTTATTTATTTGACAGAGAGAGACACAGCAAAAGAGGGAACACAAGCAGGAGGAGTGGGAGAGAGAGAAGCAGGTTTCCTGCTGAGCAAGGAGCCCGATGTGGGGCTCGATCCCAGGACCCTGAAATCATGACCTGAGCTGGAGGCAGATGCTTAATGACTGAGCCACTATTATCCATAGTTATGGATAATACTATGAAGTTAGTGTTGTCAAATTTGGCAAAGCTTCTATCAAGTTTCTTTCCTATATGAGAGATAAGATTCAGGAGCATATTCTACAGAATGGTTTCTGGCTTCTTTCATTTTAATACCTGCTTCTCATTTGTAACCCACATACTTCTGGTGCTGGGTACTGTAGAAAGTGTTGATATCTATGACACATCCCTGACCCTGCAACTTTCTATCATGATGCTGGGTGAGCTGGTACAATGGGCATTAGGGTTCCCAGAAGCCATTTTTCCACTGAAGGATTAATTTTACTGTCTCAGAATTGACTGTGAATTACACAAATTAATCCCACTTGTCCAAACCAAATGTATCCCCAGTTTAACTCCTCTTTGCCTTGCAGGGTTGCCTGAGGCCACTCCCACACCACCCTACATTAGGGGAAATGCAATGGAGGGAAGTCAAAATAGAAATATATGTTAACATTTTTTACTTTTTTAAGTTTTAAAAATGTATGGCTGACTGAACAGTGTGAGGACTTTGAAGGTGAGGCACTGAAACTTTCATATTTGCCTGTGGGGCTGAGGGAAAGGAGGGGTGTTTTCTTCTTGCTGTGGTTGCTAACACCAGGAGAAAATTTTTAAGTATAAGCTGGATGGATCCTACTGGAGCAGTGTGTGAAGGGGAGTGTTAAAGCTTTTTGGCACATGAATAACTGCTAACCCTTGGTTTTAAGGCCAGTGTAAATTTTAGCTCTACTTGTACTACTTGTTTCATTGAGAATAATTTGGTGGTGGTGGTTGGTGGAGGTGATTTTGGAAGGTGATGAAGATGGGGATTCAAGGATGCAGCTGCTCTAGAAGCCTTGTGTCTTTTAAGTTCCACTCACTAGATTTTAAGCAGTTCTAATGGCAGATTTTATTAATCAGTATATATATATATATATATATATATAGTTATTTGTTGCTTTAATATTGAATTATATATATTTTTAATTTTTATCAAGGGAACAACATAAATAACTAATAAACTCACATTTACAAAAGTACATCGTTTGATAATATCTTATTTCACCCGTGAGAAATATTTGTCACTTGTGATCTAATATTCATTAGCATAATTGTTTTTAAAATATAACAATGTGATATGAAATATTAAAACAGATTCTTTTCTCTCCCCTATGTATATATATCAACTGATGGAAAACATACAAGCTATCTTCTTATTAGAAGGAAACTTGACTTACATATACAATTTTTTTTGGGAGGGGATGATAAGCAACATGTGGATTTTCAGTACCCTTGGAAGGAGCTAAGGCCATTCAAGATAGAACCAATCTGTGTGTCAAAGAAACATTTAACATATTTTTACTATAATGTGATTTTGTCTAAGAAAATTCGCCAGTCACTGGTATATACCTGCCTGGTAGTTATTTTTAAATTCCCACAGACATTAAATATTGTGGCATAGATTTATTAACAAACCCCAAAGCAATGGCATAAAAGGTATCAAATATATTTTGGCCTTAAAAGTCAATCATCAAGGCTTTATTTGATTCATTGAAGTTCAGTGTCATTTAGGTTGTACAAGAAGGAGAGATGTGTCCTCCCTTTCAAGAAGTTTGTAGTCCAGCGTAGTGTTTCTCAAGTAGGATTTCTACCCACTGGGCATTGTGAAATCAATTTAGTAGGTCAGTATCAGAATAAAAATTACAGAACAGAAAATACCAGGACACATTTTAGGTAATAGCCAATGTCATTTTGTATGATATATGTGACTATGTAAAATACTTTGTCTCTTGAGCTTGCCGCCAGAAAATTTTGGAAAACATTCATTTCTAGGTGGAAAAACAGTACAAATACGCCAGAAACAATTGGCCATTCAGAATCATCTTAGTTTGCTAGGGCTGCAGTAACAAAATACCACAAATGGAATGGATTAAAGAGTGGTAATTTTTTGTCTCACAGTTCTGGAGGCCAGACGACCAAGATGAAGGTATCAGCAAATTTGGTTCCTTCCAAGAGCCGTCAGGGAGAAATTGTTCCCTGCCTCTTGCCTAGATTTTGGTGGTGGCTGGCAGTCTGTGGTGTTCTTTGGCTTGTAGATGCATCACTTCAATCTCTGCCTTTACATTCATACAGCATGCTCCCTGTGCTTGTGTCTGTCTCTGTGTCTGCATTTCCTCTTGTTATAAGGACATCAGTCATATTGGATCAGGGCCCATCCTAACGACCTCATTTTAACTTGATTACCTCTGCAAAAGTAAGGTAAGGTCACATTCTGAGGTATTTAGGGTTACGATTTCAATGTATCTCTTTTTTTTTTTTTTTATGGAGACATAGTTCAACCCATAACAATCATCGTGGCCACCATATTTTAAATGGTGTACTAAGTGCCTAAGTACTAGTCTTTATAACCACTCTGAGAAGTGAATTTATTATGTCAACTTTATAGAATAATAGGGGTTCAGAGGGATTCACTGTTACAATTTGGGTCTGTTTTGCTTCAAATCCTATGTTCTTTCCACTGCTTGTTGATTCCTGGGAGGTTAGAGCTGGCAGAGATGTTGGAGGCCATCTGGTACAATCCCCTCTTTTCATGTGTCGTGGGCCAAAAGATAAAAATGGTACAATTTGTAAAAATCTCGTGTGTTTTCTACATCCCAGAGAGGCAATAAAATTCATCTATGGAGAATGACCATCTTTTCACTTTAGGGAACTCTGGAATGGTTCACAAATATTCTTTCTTTTCCAATATCCCCCCCACAGGTGAGGAAATTTGGGAGCATATGGGTTATATATAGAGGGCAAAACTAAAGTACACAGTTGCCAAATCTCTTGGCCATGGTTCCCAGCTTAAATAATATAGTATTTATGTGCTATGAAATGAAACCAAGAGCAATATTATTGTGTGTGTGAGAGAAAGAAAATGAGAACGAGGAAGAGGAGGAGGTGGAAAGCGGAAAGAATGATTCCAGGCTGCCTATTTTCAAGCTTCTGCCAAAAGACAAGTTAGCGCAACAAGCTAAGCATTTATTTGTCTCTTTTCCAAAAATAAATATGAAATATATATTTTATTGCTAAACTTTTATTACTATACAGATATTTTTTCTCCTTAGTATTCAGAACAGAGAATTGGTAGTTTTTTGCATAAAATATAATGGTACCTGAGAAACTTTGCTAGTGTAAGATACATTAGTTTGATCACAAATACCTATTTTCCATTGCCAATTAATAAGGGGAATGAAGAAGAATGATGATCTGATAGTGAACCATTGTGACTGTAAAGAGGCTGGGTCCTACAAACAGACGTAGCTTTGCATTTATTAGCAGTTTGACTTGGGCAAATTATTTAACTTCTTTGAATTTTTCTTTTATTGACTGCGAGACTTTTGGTATTACCAATACAATCTGCTGAGAGAGATATGGATTAGATTAAGTAAGATAACACACATGCTAGTGGCTAGCATAATGCCCAGAACAAGGCTGACTAACTTAATGTGTACATTTCTATATCAGTTTGATTTGGCTTTAGACTTGTCTACTTTTCAGTGACTATTGCTTGTTCATTCATTTAATGAATTTTTGCGGAGCTCCTCTTTAAAAATTAGGCAGGGTGCTAGCTTTGGCACTGAGTATTCAGTGGAGAGAGACTGTCAAGTCTCAGTGTTCTTAAAACATACATTCTAGTAGGGAAAACAGACAATAATCAACTGGATAAATAAACAGTAAAAAACTAACAGTGAAGAATCAGTAGAAAATTAAGGAAATGTGCTAAAGGTTTTTGGGTATTTTCTTCATTTTAGTTTGGTCAGGGTATCTTTAAGGAGAGATCTTTAAGCAAAGATTTGAGCGACAAGAAGGAGCTACTGATGTGCAGAGCTGGGGTATGAGCAATTGAAGCAGAGGAAGGAGTTGACAAAGGCAAACGGAAGGCCAGTAGGGCTAGAGCATCATAAAAGAGGAGAGTTATATGGTGGTGGTGAAGATGTGGATTTGGGATACGCTTATAGATTAACTGGGTGTAGGGAAAAGGAGAACCAAGGATAGCTCCTAGAGTTTTGATTTGAGCAAACACAAAGTAGCTGGTATCATTCACTGAGATATGGGAAATTCAGGGGAGAAGAGGTTCTGAGGAAATGTCAAACATTGTGCAATATTTGGGATCCTTATTGGACATCCAAGTAGAACTCTTATTAGGAGACCTATATTTCACAAAAGAGGATGTGAATGTAGATTTGGGACTTATCAACACTTAGATGGTCTTAAAGTCCATGGTACTGTGCTAAGAGACAAAAAATTATCCCAAAACAACCTCTTCTTTCAGAGCTGTGGCCAGTTCTGAGAGGCTCCTTGGATATCCCATCTCTCCCCACTTCCTACTCCATTGTTAAATAGGGACTCTCAGCCAATGATGATATTAACTTACAGGGAGGGAAGATTGTGTGTGGTCCAGATTCTGACTATGCTCCCTAACAGAATTTCCATTTCTGTTTTTTGCCTTGAATTCATGTGCAACTTACATTGAAATATTCAATTAATTACTTTCTAGGTGTACACAAATGTACAATATGTTATTTATCTTTCACAACAGAATAATAAAAAGAAAATTTATCCCTTCATCAAGAATTATGGCTAGTGCTCAGTTATCAATATTGACCTTACTGCAGAACTAAGTTTAATTATCTGGGCACATATTTACCTTTGATTTGCATACACCACTCTAAGTGATGCCAAGAGCAATGTTATATGTCAATTTAAGACAAATTAGAGCCATAAAATCTAACCTGCTGTTACAGTTTTTGTATTTATGATTTAGGCTCCATTTCACATGTTTTATGTCTAATTTTATAGCAACACACTCATCACCAGCACCTCTGGGCACAAGTACAAAGCACCACTTACAAAAACAACAGATTGGTAAAAATCAGGCTCCAAGGCTAACCCCCACCACCATTTCTCAGGCACAAACTCAAGTCAGTAGATGAATCTCCTTCTGTTAGCCCTGAAGGCCTAAATACTTGGACTTTTAATGAACCAAGTCAGAAGGGAAATGTTTGATTCAGGGGCCTTGTACTCCTGAATGTCTTTTTGTTCAAAGTTAGGATCCCTTGGAAATTTGTCTAATCTTAATAATCAGTTTAAGTTGTATAAAAAGAAGTTAGTCAATTTGCTACCATGTGGTATATATGAGTAGCTGAATTAAATAACATTTGCCATATGCCAGATGCTGTTCCATTCTAAGCACTTTATATACATTAATTCATTTATTTTTCATATTACTGTGAAATAGGTCATAGTATTAGCATTATTTTATAGGTGATGAAACTGAGGCACAGAGATCTCACAGCAAGTGAGTTGAAGGTTGGGTGCTACAGGAATCTGACTGTGGCTTGGAGATTTGTATGCAGGAGGTTTATCAGGACATCCTCTCAGAATCAACACCCAAGAGGCAGAGGAGGAAGCAGGATTAGGAAGAAGGAAATGTTGAGGTGTGCTGCAATCTCAACAAAGGCTCCAGTCAACCCCATAAGGAGTTCTCGAGCAGGGATGTCCCTACATATTTTTCTGGAATTGGGAGAGGGCAATGGCCTTTATATTATGCAAGTTGTGCCTGGAAAGGGATTATGACTTGGGATGAGACAGCTGTTTTCAATAGAGGACTATTCCTGGAGACTGGTCTACTAGCACCACTCCCAGCAGCTGGGGGAATTGAATATATTTCTTAGTTCTGAAGAGGGATCCAGGTGGCATGTCATAGAATCAACTATGTAAGTGGAGCTGGAATTCAGTTCAGGGATGTCTGACTTTTGGTTCATAACTGCTATGCTGCATTATAGTATATAAATGATAATAATCCAATATGTTTGGTTGGGTGGTTGGAAATACTTTTTGGAGGCCATTAAAAATAGATTGACTAAAATGATTCTTATGTAGTCTATTTTTCACTTAGAAAACTTCTAAAACAGTTAAGCTCTACTACTAAGCATTAGTTTAGTTTCTGTAGGATGTATTCCACAGAAATTGACTCAGGTTAGCTTAAAAAACAACAAAAACAGAGGAAAGAAAAAGGGGTGTCTCATGAGGTCAAAGGATCTAAATCACAGGTCTTGGAAAGAACAGGCATGCATTTGGACCTCAGGCAGCTGGAACCAAACATTTGAAGGCTTCTATATCCCTGCCTCTGCATTTCACTCCATATAGCTTCATCTTATATAATGGAAACCATGAAATATCGGAACACCAAACATCAATTTTTTATTGTTCCAAGTCCTGGAGAAGGGACCCATTGGCTCAGTTTCCTCAGTAGGTAGCTACTCCTGGAGTCAATTGTTATGGTGACCTTATAAGATAGCAGTTCTGGATTCTATTGTGCTGATGGGGGAGACAGAGAGTTTCTAAGAGAGGGGCACTGAGAAGATAACTCCAATACCATAGGTATGTTCAGCATCATGTGTATAAAACACTGATCATGAAGAAGGCAAAAGATCAAATCTTTCTCTCTGTATGTAGTTTTCACTGATCTATGATTTTCTGGGTGGCTGCCCCAATGACTGACTCTCTCTACATATTAGAGGACTATTATGCAGAAGATGGTGATCTTCATTTTCTGTCTTCTATGACAAATAATAAGAAATAAATGTCTACGGAAGCCTTTGAGATTTAATGTTGTCAGAAGCTAGCACAACAGAGGAAGGTTGTTATAGTATCAGGAGTCACAGAGAGTCTTTGGAATCTCCATACCATGGACTGGTATTCTTGCTTATTTAAAAAAAGTGGTTAGTGAAGTGGAAGAGTAAGTTTGTTTTCCAGGACAATTGGCCACTTACTGGTAAACAGTGTGATAAGGAAAATAGAACACTTTTTGACTTCTTATCTGCTAGAGATTTTATATACATATGAAATAATTTTCTTCACATCTGACTAGTTTGATACAACTCAGAATTAAAATGGTTAAGCATGAAGCCGCAGTTCAGCACCAACTTCTGAAGTTTAGCCATCTTTCTTAGCCTCTCCATCTATTTGTGGGATTTGGCCTAACCTTTCTGAATACCTGTGTGTTTGGAGAGATCCTTGATGTGTTCAAACTGAAGTTCTCTAGGTCCCATTCAGTGTTTTGGTTTTCCTGGTTGTTGAATTAACTCCTCCTGATGAAATGTGAACATTTAAGTGACTGATGTTTTTAAGTGCTTTGAAAACATTTCCCATTTCCCATTGTCTGCTATGTCCTGATGCACAAACTCTGTGCCAGGGGAGAGGCCTGGCCTTTAGCATAAGCCACAGTTAATGTGTTGATCTGTTACATCATTTGTTTTGTTCATTTTTTTGATGTCTAGTTTCAGCCTCCCAAAACAGAGTGCATTTCAACCTGTCCCATTAGGTGCCTTTATCCATCCACACTTCTGATTTGCCCACCATTCTGCTCCTTCTCTGCCTGTAAGTCACCACTCTTCTACAGACATCTCTGGGTCAATTTGATTCACTAGAGAACTTTCCCTTTTCCTGATTTTTTACAACAGAGGAAACAGGTTCAGAAGTAAGCAAATTGCTCATTAGTATAGTAGCAAGTATAGCTAGTAAGTGACAGAGCAAGCATATGATCCTAAATATGTGAGTCCAAAGACTTATTTTTCACCATAAGTACAATATATTCTCAATATTTTTGAGAAATACCTACCAATATTCCTTAAAACATGCATTTTACACCTTACATAAACCTTGCATAAAACATTTGCGTACTTTATAAAAAGAATTAAAAAATCATCTATTTGTCCTGTCAACAGAAACAAGGATAGTAACCATCTTGATTTATCTTCTCCCTCTCCCTTTTCATGGCATGGATTTTTATTTGTTTTACAGAGTTACATTCTAGCTTTTCCTGTTTTCCCAGATGACAGAGGGATTAGCTGTGGATTGTTATCCCTGGCAGCTTTGTCTGGTCAGTTGGGCCTTCTGATGTTTTCTGAAATTTAAGGCAATTGCAGAAAACTGAGAGCCTGGAGGAGTATATGAGTGCATTTTCTACAGGTTTATTGCAAATGTATATTGCAAATGTTTTGTATATCATAATTACCTGTGAGGCTTTAAAAACATATATGCTCTAGTATAACCTAGAACCTACTGAATCTGAGCCCCAGGGATCATACTAGAACATAGATATTTTATAAAAGCTTTCTTAATGAATCTTAAAAATATTTGTTATCCTTTAGAACCATTAGTATTTTTTTTTTAACAACTGCTTTTTCCCCTAAGAGATACTTGGCAAGACACTGACAATTTGAAGTTGGTTAAATGTGATGTTAGGACTGCTGTTGTCAGGCATGGATAAGTTGTCATAGACAGGGATACTGCTTTTCTCATCTTCTCTCTATCCTCTGTTCCTGTAACTTTCATATTTTAAAAAGATGTCAGATGTTTACCTTAGCAAAAGCCCCCTTCTGTGGAAGGGCCTGTTTTGTAGAACTTGGACGTCAAGAGAAGTGTCAAAAGAGAAAACAGAAATAGCTGCTGTATTTCTAGAAGCCAGTAATTATTTTTCTGGTCCTTTAGTGTGTATGTGCAGAAATTAACAACTCAATCCTGGTGATATGGCAGAACTAGTACAAAGTGAAGGCACAGCAGCAAAGGAAAACAAGCCAGATTACAGCACTTAACTGAACTTTAGGTTATATGTATATGTGTGCATTTGCATGTACCTTTGAAAGCTTCTTGGGGGAAATGGGTGCATAAAAAAGCTACATTTGAGAATGTCTGATGCACACGCTATGCCTGTTGGAGAGTAGGAAGAAGCTAGACAACACAGAACCTTGATGTTTATGTCAAGAATTTGAGCATATTTTAAGAGACTGGGGAGAATGGAAGGGATTAAGCCATGAAATGACAAGAAAGATCTTTTTGCTTCTCTGAAGAAAATGTGTTGGACAATGACCTAAGGTGAGGGAAGAGGCCACTAAGGTGGCTAATGTAGTGGCTTAGGCTAGGAAGGAGACAGTTGAGATGGAGATAAATGGACAGAGCAGAGAAACATTTAACAAATAAGACCTATAAGACTCATTGATTCACTGACTGTGGGGTTGAAGAAGAGAAGGGAGGGTGGAGTTTAGAATGATATATAGGTTTCTGGCTTGGGGGACTGGAAAGTTATTCTCTAATTTAGGGAACCTAGGCGGAAGAGTGGATTTGGGGTGAGGAGAACTCCATCAGTTCAGGACACGCTCAGTTGGAGAAATCTGTGGGATAAATACGCAGATGCCAAGTAGGCACTGGGAGACGTGGGACTGATGCTCTGGAGAAAGGTTGGAGTAAGGATGGAGATTTGGGAATTAGTGCTAGGAGGAGTTGCATTTGCCTTCAGTGTGTAGTTGGGAAGAGAAGAGGATTTGTGAAAGAGCCCTGACAGTTAACATTTAAGTTGAAGGTAGAAGGGTCTCCTGGGTGGCTCAGTCGTTAAACATCTGCCTTCAGCTCAGGTCATTATCTCAGGGTCCTGGGATTGAGCCCCGCATTGAGCGCTGCATTGTGCCTCACATCAAGGCCTGCATCAGGCTCCTTGGTCAGTGGGAGACCTGCTTTTCCCTCTCCCACTCTCTCTGCTTGTGTTCCCTCTCTAGCTGTGTCTCTCTCTGTCAAATATATAAATAAAATCTAAAAAAAAAGTTGAAGGTAGAAGAAGAGGATATTGTAAGGCAAAATTATCAGAGGTATCAAGAAAATCAGAGACCTGATGTGTTGAGTGAAAGGAAGAGAATTTCAAGACAGAGAGAATACGCATTCATGTCATTGGAGAGAAGTGTTCCTTGGGTAGGCAGAACTCAGATTGGGTTTAGAGTTGAGGAGTAATTGGGAGGAAGGAAATGAGGAGAAGGAGGAAGGGAGAAAGAAGAGAAGAGAGAAAGGAAAGGGAGGTGGAGAAAGCTAGTAAAAGATTTCGATGGGGCCTCTCTGGATCTCAGTTTCTTCCTGTCATCAAAGGGTAAAAGAAATGATTATCTAGGATTTCTAATTATTTTAACAGTCTGTGATTAGTTGTGATTTAAGCCACATGTAAGCAGGTATAAAATGATAGTGTAGTTTTTAGGTCATTATGTATATCTTGACAGAAGAAAAATTGTATCATCCCCAATCCAAGATTCATATTCTTATGTAAAATGGATACTGCAATTTTTGTGGTAAAGCTGAAGGTGATTTACATGCTAAATTTTACATATTGTTTCTCTGCATGCGTCATATTAAACTTCAGTGTAACTCTCTTAACATTTCTTTCATGAAATAACAAAAATTTCATTAGTGGAAAAATCAAATCAGATATGCCTTGAGTCATCTTTGACTTTTCTGGAAGTGAATCCAGATTGGAGCTATAAAATCACTTTTGAATACAGTCCTAGTAGAAACCATTTGAGTTAACTTCTTAGAGGTAATTATATCCCAGTTGTAGTCTGGAATTGCTTAACTAGAGAGCTCAGTGCTTCCAAAATGACATTTTTCCTCCTAACTTGGAATCATTTATTACTTTTTCCTCTTTTTTTTTTTTTTTTTTTTTTTTTTTTTTTTTTTTTTTTTTTTTTTTTTTTTTTTTTTTTGTTTGTTTTTTTTTTAAAGATTTTATTTATTTGACAGAGAGAAACACAGCCAGAGAGGGAATGCAAGCAAGGGGAGGGAGAGAGGGAGAAGCAGGCTTCCTGCCGAGCAGGGAGCCCGATGTGGGACTCGATCCCGGGTCTCCAGGATCATGCCCTGAGCCGAAGGCAGTCGCTTAACCAACTGAGCCACCCAGGCGTCCCACTTTTTCCTCTTTTGAATAGTCAGAAATCATCTTATTTAAAAATTATTTTGATAACATCCCATTTTGACATTGCTCTTCTTTGTTTTTTTGTTTGTAGGATATTGGAACAAACATCTCTAGGTTTTTCTGTATGGTCTATGTTCTCTAGTTTCCTAGTTAATCTCAGAAGTGAATGGCAGAAATTTGTGATTTATGTGAAGTGGTTTGGGAGAAGCAATCAAATTTTAAAGTATCATTTTCTTTGTGGTTGACCTTGTCTGGTTAGGATGGAAAGAACCAGAGGTTCCCTGGTGGCCGAATCAATCTTAATTAAACAGTGAATAGAATGTCGCCATCCAGACTATTTGGTTAGAAGACGTTGACATTGACATCTAGTCGTTATTGAGCAATTTCCAAAGCTTTTTAACACAAGATCTGATATGTCCACCTTCACAAAACACCTAAGTCCTATAGTTTTCCAATATTTTCTCACTGAAAAAAAATCAAAGAACAGAGTAATAAAAGGGGAGATTTGTGATAAACTATTTATAACAAGAGGCTCCCTTCAGGTCCCTTCTTGAAGTTGAAGGAAAGGAGCAAGGGTGATGGGAAGAGTCATTTAGCTGGTGAACCCTAGAGGGCACTTAATGGAGCTCTTGGGGCATAGGGCTGGACATAGGAGTCTCCATTCATTAGCAGTCTTGGCAATGTTTTAATAAACACCCAGATAGAACTATTTTCTAGTTGATCATATGCAAATGGAGTCAAATAAAATTGGCAAAATTTCAAACTCACCAAATCTACTATGGAAAACAGACTTACAGTTTGGAAGAAGACTTTCAACTTGGGCCCAGTGTATAATGGGCTCCTGGAATAGTGGATTCAGAGTTGGGATGTGTGTAACAAACTGAAATAGGGGACTAGGAGGGCCAAGATGGCAGAGAAGTAGGAAACCCTGTTTCAAGTGGTCCCCTGACGTGAGCTAAATATCTACCAGAACACTCTGAATACCTATGAAATCAGCCTGAGATGTAAGATAATACACTCCTGGCTCTCTACAGGGACAGAACATCATCAGTGGGGAGGTAAATGGAGTGGGAATGCTCAGACTGATACCGAAGGATAAACAAAAGAGGGAGGGAGCCACCAGAGGTGACCCATTGGAAAGTAATACCCCATTACGAAAGTGCCTTGTGGTTGGGGACCAGCATTAACTTGCAGTCTGGTTAAAAACACTCAAAAAAACAAAAACCAAACAAAAACCCAAAGAGTATTAAGGGGTAACTGGTGGAATTGGGTGGCTAAGCCCACAGTCCCAGGATGGTCACAGCCAGCACCCACCCATGCCTGAGAGCCCGCTGGGGACTCCAGTCTGTGGTCTCTGAGCCTGCAGCTCTCTGCTTCTTGTACCACTGCAGGGGCTGGGCACCCCCGCCTGCATCTGAGAGAGCCCCGCCAGGGCTCCAGCCAGTGGTCCCTAGGCTCGCAGCCTTCTGCAACCTGCATTGCCACCAGATCTGAGGACACCTGGCATGGGTGTGGGCTCCAGACAGCAGTCCTGGCAATAGCGGCCACCAGGATCAGGCTTGCAGGGACCAATATTGCTTGTGGTTTTAGTGGCACAGGGGTGCAGAGATAAGTGGGGGCCTCCAGTGACCACTGAGATGGTGACTGAAGGTGTATGCTTTGTGTGGGAGGTTGTGGTGTTCAGGGGAGTGTGCAGAGTGGGAGTCTGTGTGTTCTGGACCATCCAGAGGGGAGAAGACTGAGGCTTTTCTCTGAGGCGGAGGTCTGGGTAGACAGTTTACTTTGCACTAACTCTCTGAAAAGCTGCAAAAAGCAGCAGAGAACAAAAGCCTGAAAAACTGGTTTCCACAGAGTCCAGCCTCTTCATGGGGGCAAGGAGACCCAGCCCAAGCAAGATCAACTGAAAAATAACATCACAGGCCCCTCCCCCAGAAGACAAGCCAAAAGAACAAGAAGACAACCAGACAACCGCTATCTCCATAAAACCATAAAATCCCAATGTCAGGGGAAAACAATATATTAAGCTCCTTGTACTGCCCCCAAACCTGTATATTTCATAGATACAACTTTTTTTTTAATTTGTTCTCACGATTCTTATTCTTTTATTTTTTTAACCTACTTAACCATTACAACTAGATGTTTAATACAACATATTCAATAATAACTTTTTTAAAAATTTTATTTATTTATTTTTTATTGTTACTAAATTTTTTTTTCCAGTGTTTCAAGATTCATTCCCCATTCCCCACACCCAGTGCTCCACGCTTTAGGTGTCCCCAGTACCCACCACCAGGCTCTCCCATCCCTCCACCCCGCTCCCTCCAAGTCCCTCAGTTTGTTTCTGTGTTCAAAATCTCTGTTGTTTCATTTCCCTCCCTAGATTACCCTAGTTCCCATTTGCTTTCCTTCTGCCACTGTCCTCCAGTTTGCCCCTCATGCACCGCAAGTAAGTGAGACCATGCGATACTCGACTTTCTCTTCTTGGCTTATTGCACTCAGCATAATCTCTTCCAGTCCAGTCCATGTTGCTACAAAAGTTGGGTATTCATCCTTTCTGATGGAGGCATAGTATTCCATTGTATATATGTACCACATCTTCTTTATCCATTCATCTGTTGATGGGCACCTTGGCTCTTTCCACAGTTTGGCGATTGTGGCCATTGCTGCGATGAACATTGGGGTGCATATGGC